>ML370696.1:0-77308 GCA_005239525.1 Nicotiana knightiana | reverse complement strand
TTCATAGTTAAGAAACGTCTAATATCTGTATTTAAGTGTTTAAATATCAAGGAAGGTTGATAAATATGTTTCCTAATAGTTAGAACTCACGGGACGGTGATCGGAAGCCGTGAGTTTGAGTTATTTGACTTGTAGCTGATTGTTTTGTGTTGTTGTTGGGCTGCGTGTTTTACTACTGTTTTGTGGAGTTTTGGAGGATTAAGGGTGTTTATAAACACCATATAGATGTATGGTTGTGATCTGGTCGTTCATTGTAACATTCCAGGTCGTTTTACACGACTATAGTGGTCGTCTTATGTGTGAAGTGATTAGGTTTTGGGAGGCTCAATATGATTATTATTGATGTTGTTTGGGCTGTTTGGTTATTGTTTTGACTTGTGTGAAGTCATATAAATAGGGGAGGTGTTGTCCATTTCATCGTAAAATAGGTTGTGGTCAATACATAATAGTTATGACGCTTAAACGATAACGATAGTGTCGTTTCTCTTATTGTAGATTAAGGAGTTGTGACATTTGCGTAGCTTGAGGTTGGGGAAGTATATACAAGGTATGTGAGGCTATACCTTTCCTTCTTTGCACGACTTCGATTGTAAATAATGTAATGAACGAGCTTCTAAATATACTCTACTCTTAGAAACTAGCAGTATTTACATTGTTTCCCTTCTTATGGAACAATTGATGTTGAGGCTGCTTCTCTTATTCTTATGTTATCAATGTTGTTGGTACTTCCTGATTCTTATAAGATTCTCGATGAAGAGTTAGTCCTAATGATGTGTACGGAGAATATCGACCTTACATCACTCCGAAATGTTCAGAACATGATTCCAATGAGTCCTTCATGCATTATATATATGTATTTATTTTACTCTACTGAGCCGCACTATAGTCGGCCGGGTATAGCACCTATTATGCAACCACTGATCTGTTGGGTTTACCGAGTCCTCTTTGAGGCCGGGTATGATATGATGGTGATGATGCCCACATAGGCGAATGGTCTATGATGATGATGATTCCCACAGAGGCGGATGTTTAAAAATATTTATGTGTATATATGTATCATCCATTTCATGTTAATGTATCTTAGAAGCACTCAGATGCTACAGGTTGTATCTCCTACATCTCCCTTTACATTATTGTTCTTATTTATGCTTTCCTGCCTTACGTACTCAGTACTTTATTCGTACTGACGTCCTTTTATTTGTGGAAGCTGCATGTCGTGTTGCAGGTCCTGATAGACAGGTAGACAAAGCTCCCCCACCGCAATAAGCTTTCCAGTTCAGCGGTTATAGGCGAGATCCCTTCTCTGGACTTGCCGTGGTCTTGGTATGTATTTTTGTTATAGATACTATGGGTATGTGGGGGCCCTATTCCGACTATGTTGCATTACTTATGCTCCTTTAGAGGCTCATAGACAGGTGTCGACTCATGTGTAGTTTGGTATGCCTTGTTGGCTAATTTTTATTGTATAGTCTTTCATGGCAGCGTTGTAGCTCGTACCTTTTATGAAGTTTCTTAGCAATCACGTCATCCCATGTGATGTATGTTCATGATCCATATCTACCATGTATATTGATCTTGTTATCCCTTAAAGATAATAAGAAGGTTAGATAAAATATACGTTGGTGCTCGGCAAGTATGGCCCGAGTGCTAGTCATGATCCTCCAGTTTGGGTCGTGACAAAACGTCATAAGATAAATAAGAAATAAAGTCACTAATGGCCATTATCCTTATTACATCATTGAAATAGAAAAGGAAATTCCTATCTATTTGGTCCCAGAATGTCCTTCCCCACACTCGGCATCCTGGATTCCTTCGAACAACTTCCCGAACTTGCGAAGTCCTAGCAGTAGGTATGTTATGGCTAGATGTCCACCTTCGGTCCCTTCAGCCTTTTGATAGTCTACAACCCTTTTGATGAATTTTCCCTCCAGCTCGACTATTCCTCGCTCTAAATACCCTAGCCTCTTGTTGGTACTGATGGCCATGTCTTTCCATTCCTCAATCAACTTCTTATTAGACTCATGTATTTCGCGGTTCTCGCTCTCTCATTCACAGATCCTTTTGCATAGTTGATTGTACTTGACCTATGCCTCGGCCTTTTCATCTATAATCTTGTGGCCTCGAACGAATCCTGGCTTGCCCAAACTATCCCATTTGTCTTCCAACCAACCCGAATAGAAAGGGGTGCAACCGACACGATATCTGTCTGGCTCAATGGTGTCTTTCTCCATTACGATCTTACAGTGCCACATGTGTTGGGCTTGGCACTTGTGAGGACTATCATCATTTTGGAAGTCAGCTCGAAAATGGCTCATCTTGTCGACCCTTGGTATGACTTGTTTCCTACCTGCTTGTCTCATAACCTGGGGAGGGACGTAAAGGTATGTTCCTCTCAGACCAATTAGTATCAGGAATGGTGCATCTCTAGACCGGGCGATGAACTCTTCTGTTGGAAATGACTCGAACATCCATTGGACCTGTTCTTCAGTCAGATTATCGAAGAGCTCAACCCACTCCTTGGCATTCTCGTGTTGAGCGAACATGTCGGGGATGTAAGTCATTCACTTTGGATGGTGGAAAGCGATGTGGTCATCTCGTGCCCTTTGCTGAATCTCTTGTCGGAATTGGCCTTTTTAGAGATGTTCTAAGAGCCAGAGCTGTAGTAATAAATTGCATCTCTCCAAGTGTTTTGCTCCTCTTTGGCATTTCTCTAAGGCTCGGTATATGTCTGAAATGATCATGGGCATGATGCTGAAGGTTTTCCCACCAATTCCCTCCATTAGTGTCTTGGTTACCATAACCAACCTAGTATGTATCCTTTCTTTCTTCATTGGGAATACGATCAGACCCAGGAAACAAAACATGAAGATGAATACCCTACGGTGGATGTATCCCAAGGATGTGATGGAAAATTCATCATGGAAGGTACGGTATGATTTGCTATGGTCGTACCTTTCATACAAGTAGTCAAAAGGGATGTATGATTCTTTACGGCATCCTAATTCTGCATTCTTCTTTAGAACCATCATTTTTAAGAAACCCTTGTATGTGCGGTTCTCAGGCATTAGCAAACTCGGAGTTTCCCAAGCTAGATCAGCCAATCCTCTTATTTCCTCTAACGAAGGTGTCATTTTGATGTCCCCAAAGCAGAAGACGGCCCTTTCACAGTCCCAGAATAGGGTAGCAGCCTCTATCATCATGTTGTTAGGCTGGATATCCAGGAGGGATGGTAGATTACCCAAATATTTCTTGACGAGGGTTTTGTCACTAGAATGCAGATCTTCCCACCAACTCATAAATTTTGGGTGGATATTAGTGACCATATCGAATCTAGGGACTTCGTGCCTCATACTTCTGCAAGGCAAACAAGGTTAGGCCCTGACCCCCACCAGACTCGACTATTTAACATCAATGATTAGCATGTAAGCATTTAATTCTCCAAATAAATGCACAGAACGTGATGATGTCCGTTGGGATTTATGAAAACCCGGTGGACTTTGGACAAGGCTATCTTAAAGGCTATTGTGCGGACAACACTTTAGCATGGCTAGGTTTGACCATTATGCATGCAACAGTATAATGGAGTAAGGTTTTCTATGGGGTTTTAGACTGGCATCCTTGAGCGGACAACTCTAGGGGGAAAGGTACGGAAACGTCGACTGCACCGTTGATCGACTAGTTTTACCGCAAATAAGCCTTTCTGAATTTAGGGGGTAATGATTTAGGAAGGGCGCAACCACTCATCAAGCATTGCTATAGGATTTGTTTTGGCACGAGTGGAGTATGAATGTTGGATCAAGAATAATGCAATAAACAGTAAACATGTAATCACGTATTTGCACGTTATGAAAGTAGTAAATACAGCAGTTTATAATTTAAATGGTTACAAAGGAAGGAAACCAGAAAGATATTTCAGTTACTTTTGAAGAAAATTAAAGGCTTAAAGGAAATAAACAAGTAATTGCACAGTAAAAATTCACAAAGCAACTTGAAATGGTAAAAGCCTAAAATCCCCAGCAGAGTCGCCATGTTGTCGCGCCCCCTTTTCCCAATGCTCCTTTTGGGGCCGGTTAAAAGGGTTTATGACATTGGTTGGGACAACTCGTTCCTTTTGGGAAAGGGGTTTGCATGTTTGGAAAAGTCGCCACCTAACGATTTTAATGTATATTAGGGCACCTATCAGGGATTCATTTACAACTACATTTGATAAGTAGAGACATGGTAAGGGCTTGAAATTACCCTAAGGGGAAGGTGTTAGGCACCCCTCAGGATCCACAAGTGTGGTTCCCGGCCAAATAGCATTTGTGAATTTGTACAACTAGCAGGTAAACAATTAATGTCCAAATAATAGGGGATTTTAAGATGTTCATAACCTAAGCACGTATATGTTACTAGTTTGAAAATATTAAATAGCTAATAGATTTTGAAAAGGGATTATAGTCTAAACATGTTTATGGGGGTAGGGGTATCCTACGTTTGTTTATGATATGGATCACATCAATGCAATACCCGATATGACACTCCTCGAAGAGGGGCTACACGTGGCATTAGCGCAGATCATCATGTCCATATTTACCCTTTCTCACCCTGCGAAGGTAACTAAAACGAGTATTGGTCACGACTTCTATTGCATGATGTTACCCGTCCCTTCCTATTAGTCATGGAGGAATTTAGGACTTCTATCCTATAAAGGAGGTTCTAGGCAGACCTTCAGGTTTTAAAGGTAAAATACTAAGGCGACATATAGAAAAAAAATAGGACTGCAGATAGGGGGATAACATATAAACAGGAATGGGTTCAAATACCTCCACAGATAATACAAGGAATCAGCATGACCCAAACACAATTAAGGTCTGGGTTTAAATTCAGATCCTAAAGCATAGTATCTAAGTGATAACAACAGAGAGACAGATTTATTGCATAACTCAGAGAGGAAGTCCTAATCAGTTTTGGCTACTGATTTTAAGCATGTTGATAGTTAGACAGTAATCCCAAGAGGACAGTTCCAGTTTTTATTTTAAGGTTGATTAACTAAGGATTGCCTGGGCGTAGGATCATATGTAACAGTTATCAGGAGTGTTTACAGTTTTAGGTTGCTACACCTAAGAGCATGCAGTTCTAAGTGTTGCAGAATATACAGGGGTTATTACCAGTTATTAGAGCGAGGTTGACTGTTTCATATTCTTTTGTGCATCTGTAATTAGACTAAGTGTAATTAAGCGAGTGTGATCCTAGAACATGATATCTAATGCATAATGATGCACATGCAGAATCATTAAAGCAGGATTTCTACATGCACACAGAATCACAGCCTTATGTACAATCGGAATAGGCAAAAGTGATAGTTTAATTTAATGTCGTTTATCCTAGAACAGGATTTCTAAAGGCGTAGCATGGTTTTAGCATGATGAGACATGATTGCATGAATGGCAATTTATATTAACATATTTAGCCTAAAACAGGATTTCTAAGTGATAGATGGTAGTACCAAAGATGGGATGCTGAAAATAGTATATAAAGCCTAAGGAGCATGGTGTCTAATGCATGGAATGCTTTGTGTGTATTATTCCTAAACATGAATTCTATTGCGCACTGAAGAAAATAGACCTAGAAGCATGGTTTCTACCCTTGACTACACTACAGCATACATATTACCCTCCCTTTTTCACTATCCAACCCCAGAGTTGTTTACAAATAATTGTTACGGACCATTGAACATGAATTACATAACTGAAATAAGAAAAATAAGAAGTTATTTATAGGGAGCCTACAGTATAGGCCCAGATCTTTATACCCTCAGATGTTTCACAGCCTTTCTCATAATCCGGGTGTGTCAGAGTTCCCTAAGGACCTCAAGGGATCCCTGGGCAGTGCTCACACACAGATTTCATAGCCATAGTAGAGTAAGTGCAGTGTGAAAAGGCCAGCCTTAGCGTGTTAGAGTTCGGAAGGAGCTCAAGGGTCCCAAAGCAGTGCTCACACTAAGGGGAAGAACTTAAGGATCTAAGAGTAAAGTGAGATTGCTTGACATAGTTTGAAAGTTTTAGTAGGAAAATGATTTTAAAAGAGACTTGTCAAAATATAGTTTTGTAAAATAAAGGAGAACTGAACTTAGTAAAATAGATTTTAAGGGAGTAGGATAATTGACACACAATAGACTAAACACATGACAAAATAGGTTCACAGACCACATACCCAAGGTTGGTCCAAACACAAACATTCATCCAAGGGGTAGTGGGGATTGGGGACACATTGAGCACAGAATAGTGAACATATAGCAGGCAGAAGTACACAAAGGTACAGAATAAAAGCTCTAAAGGAGTTCATGGGATTGGGGTATAGGGAAATCATCAAAACAACTTAAGGTAGTATCAGTTGAGTATGCCCTAATCAAAACTAGTGTACAATAGGAATAGAGTAGAGTGCATTGAAACGGGTTTCAAGTTCATAAAGACATGCTGATCATAGAAGGTAAAGCATAACTTAACATACGAGATGAAGCAAAAGATTTAATTACATGTTGAACAACAAAATAGTAGATAGAAGCATATTAGAAACACAAGGAACTGAAGCAGCAAAAGAAACATGTTGGTTGGGGAACTAGAATTTGAATTAGAACATACTAGTGAAGAAGACAGTAAACACAAGGCAGGGGATAGGAGAGCACAATAGTTAGCTTTGGCTTGCAGCCGGCTAACTCATAGCAACAACAAGTAGCACATAAAAGAGAGCATAAAGTTTAATTGAGAGAGTGAGAGTTATTGAACCAGTGCGTTCGTGTGTCTGTGCTAATGAGAGAGTAGAGTATATATAGTTTTGAAAAATAGGCAGAAATAAGGTAAAGTCCATAGTTAAGCAGTAAATAAGGAATCAGAATCAGTCAACACATAATCAGTTTAAGTGCTCCCCTAATTAAGGGGTTAAATTTCAAACGGTAATAAACATGTAATTAATAAGGCAATTTCAGCATAGTAAAAGTAAGAGACGACGTGTGATCAATAAGGAAAGACACCATATGAGGCACATAAGGAAATAAATTTCAATATACTAAAAATATAGAGCATGTAATAGAGGCTAAGTTCAGAATATTCCAATTAAGGAAGGACTTAGGAGTCAGTTTAACAGCCTGGTTCGACCATAGAATAAGGTAAGAAAATACCTTAAGGGTTAAATCAGTAAAGGATATCACAAGAATCAGTGAAGGATCCATCACAGAGATTCAGAGATTCAAAATAGCAAATAACACAGATTTGGGGGGGAATTAACACAAATTAGGCAAAATCATAAACACAAAATTAGGGATTCACATAGGGCATAGCAAATAATTGAAAGACTCGACAGAACAAGATCTAAAATCCCAATAATCACAGTAACATGAATCTCATAGAAAAAATAGTATCAATTAGAGGGACTGACAGAACAAGCACAGTACATGCGAAAAAAAACAAAGAATCAGCAGGTCTAAAGAATCATTTTAGGAAAAATGAAAAATCTTCAAAGAAAACATTAATAAAACTCATAATATGTATAAATCTGTTACAGATCTAGAAGACTTGATAGTTTAGAAGTTACGTTTCATAGACACAACCCAAAGGGAAGGAGAATCGGCTAAAGAATCACTGGTTCTAGCCGGATAATGAAGAAATCTTACTCGGACGGCCGTGAATGGCCGGAGAACGGCATGAAAGGCCATAGGTGGGAGTTGAACCGCTCCAGGTTCTCTTAAGGGACTCAGGACAGTGTCAAGCCGGCATGGGGGGGAGAGACATAGGTTAGGAGGGGTGAGGACCCCATGATTTTCGGCAAAGGGAGGTAGCCGGAGAAGGGAGGTAGAGCTCAACGGCGGGGGAAAGGTGGGAAGGTTATAGAGAGAACCAAAGAGAGGGAGATAGACAGAAGGTGAGAGTGAAGCAGGGAAATGAGAGAGGGGGTAGTCTTTAGGATTAATTATGGAAAGGATTAATCTGGGTCGTTGATTTGAATTAACCAACGGCTCAGATCGAATAGGAGATTGGGTCGGGTAGGCTAGGCGTTGGGCCTGGGGTGTTTGGGCCATTTAATTGGGTTGGGCCCGGGTAAAATTGAATTAAAATTGAATTTAATAGTGGCTAGATGTTAAATACCCATAAAATAATTAATAAAATGGTTAATAATTATATAGAATGAAATTAAGGCTAAATAGATGAAACCAAAGTGATTAATTAGTATTAAAGACATAAAATAACTGATTATCGAATTATAATAGCATGAAATCTATAGTTAGGCTATAATTGAAAAGTTATTGCAATTATAGCCAAATAATGTCAAGTTGGCTAATTTGTAAAATAATTAAATCCTAATAGGATCAAAAATGATATATTAAGCCAAGAAATGTTTTGGAATCATTTTTAATGCAATTTATGATTAATTATTGGATAGAGAAGTACTGGATAAATTAGAAATAAATTAATAAAAAATATGGAAAATTATAGAAAAATACCAATCATTATGAAAAACTTATTTTGAAGGAATATATGCAAGTTTAAAAATAATTTGAGGAAAAATTGGGTATCAACAAGTGTTCATGCATGGAACTTAACAGAATCAGATTGAGGGGTGCTAAAGAGGAAGTACATAACAAACAGAATCACACATAGGTTTAGGGGGAAAGGGTTCAGGATTACATAGTAACTAAGTGACATATGTACACGCTTATAGTGCTGGGAATCATAGGTAAGGTAGAATTGTGGTGAAATACATAAGAAAGCAAGAAAACATGATGAAACTAAAGGGAAGGGGTAATCACATGAGTAGAATAACAAGTAGACATGCTAGTTGCCAGGTAGACAGCAGAACCATCAGGTAAAAGCATAGTAGAAACTAAAGGAATTGGAATATAAATTGAAACATATTGTTTTGGAAGCTTCAAATTAAACTGAAAACATACCAGTTAAAGGAGAGAATAAGTGCAGAATGAAGAGCAGTAGTGTGTATAATCACTCAGTCTTGGCTTGCAGCCGACTGAGAATAGCAAGTAACCAACAAGAATAATAAAAGAGAATGTATATGTGTGTGAGAGAGTTCAGAATAGTGTGTTCGTGTGTCTATGCTAAGAAGAGAGTAAAGGTATTTATAGTTTAAAACAGGCAGAAGAATAAGGTAAAAAGCACTGATTTAGCACATTTATGGAAATAATCCCAATTAGAATGAATTAATACCCCGGACTCCCTTTAATTAGGGAGTCATAGTTCAAACGGACACAATCAGTATTAAACAAGGAAAAGAATCAATTATAGAACTGATTTTTTCCATAATAAGAGTAGTAAAAGTATATGACATACAATTGGGTCTAAATACATAATACACAATTAAGTAAAGTATACAAGAAACATTTGACAACATATTTATACACATAAAAAATAAGGCAGAGTACAATTTTAATTCTGGAAATTAGTCAAGAGAATCTCGAATGAGTTTAAAATCACAGGGAATCAATACTAATCAAGGAAAGTATCACTCAAACAATGAAATAATTAAAAAATCAGTAAAGAGTTCTAAGGAAAATACACAAGATCACAGTTTTAAGGAAAATATCATAGTTCTACGGAAAATACATAGAACCAGTAGAGAGTATTATGAAACAATCAATAAAACGAATAATCAGACCGATTAAACGATGAATGGCACATGTTGAACAAAAATCAGAGAAACCCTAAGCAAATAGTTAGGGGAACAGTAGAGAATCAGAAACCCTAGCAACAAATTAGAGCAAGAAGCATGAGAGACACGCAAATAATATCGCAGACAGACTCGAACTTTCAGATCGAACCCAGAAGTATTAGGGTTTTTTAACAAAAAAATGAATCGAACAAAAGCAAAATCTCAGGTGATGTTTAAACATGCTAAAAGCATAAGGTAATGCTAAAAAATTAGAAAGAAATCATTTTGCGAAAAGTTTTGAAACCCTAGTCTTGTAAGTGAAGAAATCGTTTGAAAACAAAGACTTGTTTTTAGGAAAACATGTGAAAACCTTAAAATACACATAGATTTGTTACATATATATAAATATCGGAAGGTTTTAAGGTTAGGGTTTCTTGAGAAAACCCAGAGAAGAAGAAGAGAAACCCAAAATCTTGTCGACTTTTAACCGGAGGGTGATAGATCTTACTCGAACGGCCATAGATGGCCGGAAAGATGGCATTAGACCGGAGATGAGAGTGAACCTCCTCTGGGTCACTTGAGAACCTCAACCGGTGACACAAATGCGAAGAGAGGAGCCATAAGGCTGGTGAAAGGTGAAACCTCCATGGTTTCCGGCGAGGAAGTGGCCGGAGAAGGGAGATACGGCTCAGTAGACGAAGCGTCTAGAGAGAGAGGTGAGAGGATTCAGAGAGACGATTGAGTGTAACAAATGAGAGGATGAAATGAGATGGGGGGGGGGTTCTTTAGGAATTGATATGGTAAGAACCAATCTGGTCCGTTGATCAGAAATGATCAATGGTCCAGATTAAAAGGGGATTTGGACCGGGTAGGATTTTAAGTATGGGTTGGGTAATTGGGCTAATTAAATGGGTAGGGGTACGGATTTAATCAGGCTAGGGTTTAATAATAAAAGTGGCTACTTATTAAATACGTATTTAAAATAGATAAATAATTTATAAAAATAAATAAAAATTATAAAAAATGAAATTGATGCTTAACAGATTAAACTAAAATGATTAATTACTGAGTAAAAACATAAATCATAGGATTAGGCTATAATTGCAAAATTATAGTCAAATAGTGCCAGGCTAATTATGAAATAATTTGGTCTTAATAGGACAAAAAATTATATTTTAAGCTAAGAAATATTTTTGAAATCATTTGTAATGTAATTTGTAATTAATTATTAGAGATAAACTACTGGATAAATTAAAATAAATTAATAAAAATATGAGAAAATTATAGAAAAATACCAATTGTTATAAAAACCTGATTTTGAAGGTATATATGCAAATTAAAAATAATTTGAGGAAAAATTGGGTATCAACAGTGAAGCTTCTGGATGCTGCTCAAATGTGTTTCAATTCACAAAAGAGCTCTAGTACAAACAAAAGCGCTTTTGAAATTGTTACCGGGCGTAAAATGCTACTCCCACACACCGTAAATGCACCAAACATGTCAAAATATCCTCGCGTTGCTAGCTTCTCAAAAGAATGGAAGCGGAATTGCAGATAGTGCCAAGCTATCTTGTTAAAGCCCAAAAGTGGATGAAGAGGCATGTTGATCAGAATCGTCCCTTTATTGAATACCAAGTAGGAGACAAAGTGATGATCAAAATCCCAAAGCGGTACTTGTTTGCATGGGTCCATTCGCCTGTTCCAAAAATATATTGGACCTTTGTCCATCGAAAGGCGCATTGGGAAAGTTTCATACCGGGTGGATACCCCATCTTGGTGGAAAATCCATTCTGGCTGCCATGTCAGTCTACTGAAACCTTTTCGAGAAGACACCGAGGATCCTTCACGAAGCGAACTCACAATACCCAGCATTCGAGGCCCCAATTCAACTGGGAAAAGACGGGCAGAAGCTATTCTTGATGATCGGGTAATTCATGTTGCAGGAAAGATCACCAAGAGTTCTTTGTAAAATGGCAAGGGTGTGATTATAGAGACCCGTAAAATTTCATGGCTAAAAATAATGTCCAAATAGGTCCCCGTGTTGTTATAACTGTAGAAATTTTTAAAACGGACCCTTTTGAGTAAAATGTACCCCGGGACTTAAAAGATATAATTTTCCAGATTTGTGCAGGTCTGCGGTCCACTATGCAATCGCAGATCAGGTATGCGGACCGCATAGTGGTCACATACTAGGACAGTTTGTTGTCCATTTTGAGGACAACTATGAGGCCTAGAATGCGATCGCATTTCACGAATGCGAGCCGCATAGTTGTCGCATTCTTGCACCTTGATTTTTTTGCGGAGGAGTTATGCGACGCACTATGCGATCGCATTTCACGAATGCGAGCCGCATAGTTGTCGCATTCTTGCACCTTGATTTTTTTGCGGAGGAGTTATGCGACGCACTATGCGATCGCATAACAGGTATGTGGACCGCATAGTGGTCGCATACCTGGGCAGTCCGGTTTCCTTTTTGGCCAATTCGAGGGCCATTTATACAAAAGGAATGCGGACCGTATAGCAGGAATGTGATTGCATTCCTATACGCATCGTTGCGTCGGTACTGTTAAAATTCTACTTTTTATACCTGACGCCCAGTGCAATTAAACACTTACCCCCTTTCATTTTAATAATTTTCTGAACAAAATAGAGAGAGGGAAGAGAGGGTTCTTGAGAGAGAAGGTTCCATCTTCACCCAAAATTGATTTTTCACTATCACTCGGGCCTGGAAGTTACTGAGTAATTGTCATCTTTTTCACCATAAGAGGTAAGTCTTCACCCTATTTCCCCAAATTCTCAGGTTTTGGCTAACAAGGGTAGAACACATAAATTGATTTTTGGAGATAAAAGTCGATACATTGCATGCATGTAAATTAAACTCCCTAATCTAGTAAAGGGAAATAAGTTTGGGTTATTATTCATAAAAAGGGGGTTAGTAATCTAAGGGTTCACATAGCGTTCGATAAAATGCCTAAATGAGTTCGAGTAATGTTTATGTTTCCTAATTCTAAGTGAAATATGTGACATTGTGGAATAGATTGACAGTGCTAGACGGTCCGGTGATTTGTGATAAAAAAATTAAAGGGGAATTCCGATTCAAGGTATGTATGGCTAACTTTAATCTTTATTGAGTCACCTTGTTGGTGTCCGAGCATTTGGTATGAGTTTCTTGCTTGAGCATATGTGATTTGATTGTTCTAATATGTTGAGACGCAAGATTCTATTCTCTGATTGTGCTAGTCGATTTCTATACCACCATGCTATGTGAGATTGTAAGAAAGTGATTCTTTATTGCTTATTCTATCATGTGCAAAGCTCGTTAAATGTTGAATACATCGGTATGAGACGATGTGATGCAAAACAAAAGAAATGATAATGAATCAAATTATTGAATGCATCTAAGTGCTAAATGCTGTGTAGAAATTAATGGAAAGGAAATGTGAATTTATCTATTTGAACTATATGTTGACGGTATGTCGTATATGACTCACCGTTTGGTAAAGATTACTATGGCCTTGGTTTCACATGGTTATTTACGAATGTATATTCTTGATGATGAAAATCCTTGTGATTGAATTTATTGGTTGATGTTGCTATCAAATGTAATTGTACGGTGGGATCGGGTTGCACGCTGCAACAGAATTGTAAGGTGGGATCGGGTTGCACGCCGCAACAGAATTGTACTGGGGGATCGGGTTGCACGCTGCAACAGAAGTAATAAGGGTGTAATGTGACTGTGAGATGGGATCGTGTTGCACGCTGCAACAGAAAAAATAAGGGTGGAATACGATTGTAAGCTGGGATCGGGTTGCATGCCGCAACAGGGGAACAATTGAAATAAGAGAATGTGAAAACCTCATTTGTGATTCTCCGTATCCCTGTGCAATATTTGTTTGGGTTTCTTTAATTGCCTCTTATATGTGCATTGCTTGATTTTACATAGAGTAAAGTTTGTTTATACATACTAGTACTATTCAATGGTACTAACGTCCCTTGTGCCAGGGGCGCTACATCTTTTATATGGATGTAGGTGGTTCTATAGCACGTAGCTCGGTCCGACATTAGTGGTGCCTCCTCTTCATCTCTTTAGCAATTCTGGTGAGCCTCATTTCCTCTCGAGGTTGTTTGTAGTCTATATCATCTCTTTTGTATATGTTATGTCTTTTAAGGTATAGCCGGGGCCTTGTTGCAGGCAAGTATTGTGTAAACCCTTAGTACTCTTAGAGGCTCCGTGGAGATGATGTGGGTTGTACATATCTGTATTTTGGGCAGAAATTGTGTTTACTAGTAATCATGGTCTAAATCGAAATTATTGTATGTTTTGTGATTACCAAATGTTGAAATGATAAAAGATGAAATGAACTCAAATGGTAAATTCATTCTTAAGCTCTAAATTGCTAGTTCATGTGTAATAATGTATATTTCAAACATGGGGTAACACGTTGGGCAGGAAAGGCAATCCAGGTCCGCTTGACCGGGATCATCCGGTTGGGCGACGGTCTCGTCCTTCGGTTTTGGGGCGTGACAAACTTGGTATCATAGCCAAAAAATTTTAAAGTGTCCTAGGATGTCTCGGATCCGTGTCTAGTAGAGCACTTCTTATCGGTGTGTTGTCGACCACATGTATAATTAGGGGGCTTCATAGACATTTAGGAAAATACCCTTTCATTGTTACTTTGTATCGTGCGATGAAGTAGAAGTTGAGAACATCTTTATCTAATTCGTGAATTGTCCCAATTTTCAGTAAATGGCACTCAAGAAGAGAGATTGACTCGGCCCAGAGGCCAATGCCACCCCAGGAGTGGCCACAAATTCTCCAGCTGGTGGTGCGGGTGTGAATGATTCCCCGGCCACAAACCAGCCCGACTCCTCCACTCCTGGCCAGACTGTTCTTATTCCTGCTCCAGCGGAAGGTGCTACAGTCCCTCCCGCTAATGTTCCTGATCCTTCCTCAGTCCCAGCTTCTGGTCCCGGTATTTCTGATGGGAAGTTATTCAGATGTTGACTCAGCTAGTGGCCTCCCAAACCCAAAGATCACATGCTGCCCCTGCATCCTCTAGCGAGCAAGGGGATTCTTCAGGTTCCAGAGTCAACTAGTTTCTGCGGTAATAGCCCCTCCACAGTTCACAGGCACCGACCCAGAGGCTGATCCTCAGGAGTTCATTGATGAGATATGCAAGACCCTCCGAGTTATGAGGGCTACTGAGACAGAGGGTTTTGAGTTGGATTCCTATCGTCTGAAGGGAGCGGCATATCGTGGTTCGAGATGTGGGAGAGTTCCAGTGGAGAGGGGATCCCTCTGGCGAGGTGGGAGGAGTTTGTGGATGCCTTTATGGATCATTTCTTGCCTGCCGAGATTATGGCAGCCCGTGCTACAGAGTTTGAGGCCCTCAAGCAGGGCAACATGAGTGTGTGGGAGTATCATATGGAGTTTGTGCGCTTGTCCAAATATGTTGTTCATATGGTGTCTATTATGGATGCTAGAGTTCGTCGGTTTGTTCAGGGTCTTGGTCCCTTGGTTATTAATGAAGCTGTTACAGCTGCTCTTCATTCAGATATGAACTACGGGAAGATTGTGAGATTTGCCTAGGCTATGGAGGCTCAGAAATTAAAGATAAGAATGGAGAGGGAGAGTAGTAGAAGGGCTCGGTCAGCGGGAAACCCTGGGAGTTCAGTTGGAGGAGGTAGATCAGCCCTTGGGAGAGGGTCATCAGGGCCATCTCAGTTCTATGGTCAGTCCTCAGCCAGTGCGCCACCATCAGGGCACAGTTATCGACAGGGAGGTCGCGTTGGACCAGGTTCAGACAGCATGAGGTTCCATCAGTCGGGTCGTTCAGGTGGGAGGTTTTAGCAGCAGCGCGGGGGGGGGGGCATGCCCCAAGTGTGGGAGGTTTCATTCTGAGCGATGTTACTTGGACATACCAGTATGCTATAGGTGTGGAGTGAGAGGCCACGTTCAGCGAGACTGTCGTGTACCCCGTCAGGACACGGGTAGGGACACTGCTCAGCCATCCAGTTCTTCAGCTGCTACATCTTCAGCACGCCCTCCAGCTCCAGCAAGGCGCGGTGCAGTTAGGGGTGGAGCACAGGGTTGAGGGGAACCCAGTCGGTTCTATGATTTGAGTGGTCGCCAGAGTGCAGAGACTTCCCCGGATGTTGTCACAGGTATTCTGATTGTTTAGTCACATGATGTTTATGATCTTATTGATCCCGGGTCTTCTTTGTCATATGTTACTCCAGTTATTGCTAAAAGTTTTGGGATAGAACCCAAACAGCTTCACGAGTTGTTCTATGTGTCGACTCCGATTGGTGATTCTATTACGGTCGTGCGAGTCTACAGGAATTGTGTTGTCATGGTGCGTGGTCAGGATACCACGGTCGATCTTATTGAGTTAGAAATAGTCGATTTTGATGTAATTATGGGGATGGATTGGCTCTATTCATGTTTTGATAAACTCGACTGCCGAACCAGGATTATGAGGCTTGAGTGTCCTAATGAACCAGTTATCGAGTGGGGGGGAATAATGTTGTGCCAAGAGGTAGGCTTATTTCCTACCTTAAGGCCTCAAAGATTATCAGAAAAGGGTTCATCTACCATTTTGTCCGGGTTGCGGACACCACTTCAGAGGTGCCTGCTCCCTAATTTGTGCTTGTTGTGAATGAATTTCTCGAAGTATTTTTGGACGAGCTTCCTGGATTCCACCAGATAGAGAGATCGATTTTAGGATTGATGTATTGCCAGATAGCAGCCAATATCTATTCCACCCTACCAAATGGCGCCAGCAGAATTGAGAGAGTTAAAAGAACAATTGAAATATCTAGTAGAAAAGGGTTTCATACGGCCAAGTGTGTTGCCTTAGGGCGCACCAGTTCTTTTTGTCAGAAAGAAAGACAGATCGCTTCGGATGTGTATTGACTATCGACAGCTTAATAAGGTCACCATCAAAAACAAATACCCATTGCCTCGGATAGATGATTTGTTCGACCAGCTGCAAGGTGCTAAGTTCTTCTCAAAGATTGATTTGCGGTCCGGGTATCACCAATTAAAGATCAGGGAGCAAGATATTCCTAAGACTGCCTTCAGGACTCGATATGGGCAATTTGAATTTATGGTAATGTCTTTTGGGCTAACCAACGCCCCAACAGCTTTTATGGATCTTATGAATCGGGTTTCAAATTGTTTCTTGAATCCTTTGTGATTGTCTTCATTGACGATATCCTTGTTTATTCAAGAAGTCAGGAAGATCATGCTACTCACCTCAGGGCAGTTCTGCAGACTCTTCATCAACACCAGTTGTATGCAAAGTTTTCAAAATGTGAATTTTGGCTAGAATCAGTCACCTTTTTGGGCAATATTGTTTCCAGGGAACGGATTCGGGTTGATCCCCAAAAGATTGCACTGGTAAAGGATTGGCCTAGGCAAACGACCTCGACAGAGATTCGCAGTTTCTTGGGTTTGGATAGATATTATCGGAGGTTCGTGGAGGAATTCTCTACCCTCGCCTCCTTAACTGACTAAGTTGACGCAGAAAATGGTTAAGTTCCAGTGGTCCAATGCTTGCGAAAAGAGCTTTCAAGAACTGAAATCAACATTGACTTCGGCGCGAGTGTTGACCTTGCCAAAAGGTTCAGAAGGGTTTATGGTGTATTATGATGCTTCAAGGGGTTGGTTTGGGATGTGTGTTGATGCAATGTGGCAAGTTAATAGCGTATGCTTCAAGACAGCTCAAGAATCACGAGAAGAATTATCCGATGCATGATTTGGAGCTCGGGGCGGTTGTGTTTGCATTGAAGATCTGGCGGCATTATCTTTATGGGTTCCATGTGGACGTGTTACTAGACCACAAGAGTCTTAAGTATTTATTCAAACAAAAGGAGTTGAACTTAAGGCAGCGGTGGTGGTTAGAATTTCTCAAGGATTATGATATAAATATTTTGTACCATCCAGGAAAGGCGAATGACATAGTCGACGCTCTTAGTCGGAAATCCATGGGTAGCTTGGCTCATTTGGAAGCAGATCAGAGGTCTTTGGCTCGATAGGTTTATCAGTTGGCCAGTCTGGGGGTCTGTCTTTCGACCTCAGACGAAGGGGATGTCGTGGTGCATAATGGAGCAGAGTCTTCGCTTGTAGCGGAAGTCAAGGGAAAGCAATTGAGGGATCCAGCTTTGGCATAGTTGAGAGAAGCAATTCTGAATCACAAGACTACAACATTTTCACTCGGCAATAATGACGGTGTTTTGCGGTGCCAAGGGAGGCTATGTGTTCTGGACGTGGATGATCTTCTGGAAAGGGTAATGGCAGAGGCTCACAATTCTAGGTATTCAGTACACCCAGGTTCTACGAAGATGTATCATGATCTCAAAGAGATTTATTGGTGGAATGGTATAAAGAGAGGTGTGGCGGACTTTGTGGCTAGGTGTCCGAATTGTCAGCAAGTGAAGGTCGAGCATCAGAGGCCCGGTGGGTTGACGCAGCTCATGGAAATACCAATGTGTAAATGGAGATGATCAATATGGACTTTGTGGTAGGGTTACCCCCGCAATCAACGCAAGTTCGACTCAATTTGGGTGATACTGGATCGACTCACGAAATCAACTCACTTCTTGCCAGTCAAGTCCACCGATACTGCAGAACAGTACGCTCATTTGTATATCAAAGAAATAGTCAGGCTCCATGGCACTCTAGTATCTATTATCTCGGATCAAGGGGCCCAGTTCACAGCTAACTTTTTCAAGAAATTTCAGCAAGGTTTGGTTACGCAGGTAAATCTCAGCACAGCTTTCCACCCACAAACGGAAGGTCAGGCAGAGCGGACCATTTAGACGCTTGAAGATATATTACGGGCTTGTGTATTAGATTTCAAAGGTAGATGGGATGATTACTTGCCGCTTATAGAATTTGCTTATAATAACAGTTTCCATGCTAGTATTCAGATGGACCCATTTGAGGCATCGTACGGAAGGAAGTGTAGGTCTCCGATTGGATGGTTTAAGGTTGGCGAGGCAGAACTGCTAGGACCGGATCTTGTGAACCAAGCTATGGAAAAAGTTAAAGTCACTCAGGAGAGGATGAAGACTGCTCGGAGTCGTCAGAAATCCTATGCGGATGTTCGTCGAAGAGATTTGGAGTTTCAAGTAGATGATTGGGTATTCTTGAAGGTGTCTCCCATGAAAGGAGTAATGCGGTTTGGGAAGAAAGGGAAATTGAGCCCTAGGTATGTCGGGCTATATCGGATCACTCAAAGGGTAGGACAGGTGGCTTATAGACTGGAATTTCCCCCTGAAATGTCATTAGTGCACCTGGTGTTTCATGTGTCCATGTTGAAAAAGGTGATTGGGGATCCTTCCGCCATTGTGTCGGTTGAGACGGTAGAAATTAAAGAAGGATTGTCATATGAAGAGGTTCCAGTTGCTATTCTTGATAGGCAAGTCCGTAGATTGAGGAACAAAGAGGTCGCTTCTGTTAAAGTATTATGGCGGAGTCAACAAGTCGAAGAAGCCACGTGGGAAGCGGAAAATGAAATGAAAGAGAAATATCCCCATTTGTTTGAATAAGTCTGGTAATGGTTTGAAAATTGTCATTCCTAAGATATTATATATTGTGTCAAATTTTGTGTAAGAACACTTTCATTCCCCTAATTGCACTACTATTGTAACTTCTCAAGTTGTGCCATATTTGTGTATGTTGTAATTATTTGGGTAATGTGAAACTCCTTGAAGTAAGATAAATTATGTGCAATTCATGTGATAGTAAAATGATATGCAAGTTTGTGGAGTTAACCGAACTATGTAAGGCTTGTGGAAGTAATTGAATTATATGTAGCTTGTTGAAATGACCGTATTATGTGTAAGTTGATAGAGTAACTAAAAATGTGTGGAATTGATTAAAATGTGTTTCGGGGGCTCTCTGACAGGTGGATAGGCCTATATTCAAAGGAAACTCTGGTGAAATTTTCAGAAGTTATCGGAGCTAGTGAAAATTTGGGGGTTGGTTTATTTTGTGTTTTTCCTACTCTAGTGATTTCCCGATCCTCATTTGAGGACGAATGATTTTAAGTGGGGGAGAATGTAGAGACCTGTAAAATTTCATGGCTAAAAATAATGCCCAACTAGGTCCCCGTGTTGTTATAACTGTAGAAATTCTTAAAACGGACCCTTTTGAGTAAAAAGTACCCCGGGACTTAAAAGATATAATTTTCCAGATTTGCGCAGGTCTGCGGTCCACTATGTGATCGCAGATCAGGTATGCGGACCGCATAGTGGTTGCATACTTGGACAGTTTGATGTCCATTTTGAGGACAACTATGCGGCCTAGAATGCGATCGCATTTCATGAATGCGGGCCGCATAGTTGTCGCACTCTTGCGCCTTGATTTTTTTGCAGAGGGGGTTATGCGATCGCATAACAGGTATGCGGACCGCACAGTGGTTGCATACTTGGGCAGTCCGGTTTCCTTTTTGGCCCATTCGAGGGCCATTTATGCGACAAGAATGCGGACCGCATAGCAGGAATGCGATCGCATTCCTGACCGCATCGTTGCGTCGGGACTGTTAAAATTTTAATTTTTATACCCGACCCCCAGTGCATTAAAACAGTTACCCCTTTCATTTTAACAACTTTCTGAAAAAAATAGAGAGAGGTAAGAGAGGGTTCTTGAGAGAGAAGGTTCCGTCTTCACCCAAAATTGATTCTTCACTATCACTTTGGGCCTGGAAGTTACTGAGTAATTTTCATCTTCTTCACCACAAGTGGTAAGTCTTCACCCCATTTCCCCAAATTCTCGGCTTTTGGCTAAAAAGGGTAGAACACATAAATTGATTTTTGGAGATAAAAGTCTATACATTGCATGCATGTAAATTAAACTCCCTAATCTAGTAAAGGGAAATAAGTTTGGGTTATTATTCATAAAAATGGGGTTAGTAATCTAAGGGTTCACATAGCGTTCGATAAAATTCCTAAATGAGTTCGAGTTATGTTTATGTTTCCTAATTATAAGTGAAATATGTGACATTGTGGAATAGATTGACGGTGCTAGACGGTTCAGTGATTTGTGATAAAAAAAATTAAAGGGGAATTCCGATTCAAGGTATGTATGGCTAACTTTAATCTTTGTAGAGTCACCTTGTTAGTGTCCTAGCATTTGGTATGAGTTTTTTGCTTGAGCATATGTGAATTGATTGTTCTAATGTGTTGAGACGCAAGATTCTATTCTCTGATTGTCCTAGTCGATTTCCGTACCACCATGCTATGTGAGATTGTAAGAAAGTGATTCTTTGTTGCTTATTCTATCATGTGCAAAGCTCGTTAAATGTTGAATACATCGGTATGAGAGGATGTGCTGCAAAATGAAAGAAATGATAATGAATCAAATTGTTGAATGCATCTAAGTGGTAAATGCTGTGTACCAAGTAATGGAAAGGAAATGTGGATTTATCTATTTGAACTATATGTTGACGGTATGCCGTGTATGACTCACCATTTGGTAAATATTACTATGGCCTTGGTTTCACATGGTTATTTATGAATGTATATTCTTGATGATGAAAATCCTTGTGATTGAATTTATTGGTTGATGTTGCTATCAAATGTAATTGTACGGTGGGATCGGGTTGCACGCTGCAACAGAATTGTAAGGTGGGATCGGGTTGCACGCCGCAATAGAATTGTACTGGGGGATCGGATTGCACGCTGCAACAGAAGTAATAAGGGTGTAATGTGACTGTGAGATGGGATCGTGTTGCACGCTGCAACAGAAGAAATAAGGGTGGAATATGATTGTAAGGTGGGATCAGGTTGCACGCCGCAACAGGGGAACAATTGAAATAAGAGAATGTGAAAACCTCATTTGTGATTCTCCGTATCCCTGTGCAATATTTGTTTGGGTTTCTTTAATTGCCTCTTATATGTGCATTGCTTGATTTTACATAGAGTAAAGTTTGTTTATACATACTAGTACTATTCAATGGTACTAACGTCCCTTGTGCCAGGGGCGCTACATCTTTTATATGGATGTAGGTGGTTCTATAGCACGTAGCTCGGTCCGACATTAGTGGTGCCTCCTCTTCATCTCTTTAGCAATTCTGGTGAGCCCCATTTCCTCTTGAGGTTGTTTGTAGTCTATATCATCTCTTTTGTATATGTTATGTCTTTTAAGGTATAGTCGGGGCCTTGTTGCAGGCAAGTATTGTGTAAACCCTTAGTACTCTTAGAGGCTCCGTGGAGATGATGTGGGTTGTACATATCTGTATTTTGGGCAGAAATTGTATTTACTAGTAATCGTGGTCCGAATTGGAATTATTGTATGTTTTGTGATTACCAATTATTGAAATGATAAAGATGAAATGAACTCAAATGGTAAATTCATGATTAAGCTCTAAATTGCTAACTCATGTAGAATAATGTATATTGTAAACACGGGGTAACGCATTGGGCAGGAAAGGCAGTCCAAGTCCGCTTGACCGGGATCATCCGGTTGGGTGCCCATCTCGTCCCTCGATTTTGGGGTGTGACAGTGATGCAGAGGAGAATACTTGGGAGAGGGGAACAAACCTCAAATCCTACAAGATCCTAATTGAAGACTATTTTGCAAGCATAAAATGGTCAAATATATCCTTGTACTATGAGAAAATGTTCAGATATATCCCTCATTATATTTTCGGTTCAAATATACCCTTGTTGTAATACTATTAGTTCAAATATACCCCTCTCCCGTTAAGTTTGTCCAAGGTGGACACCTTTGATAAGGTGGATTCCACGTGGCATGCCACCTCAACGCCCCTGACCCATTTTATCCCTCCCCTATATTTTTTTTTCCACCACTAAAATTTTCTTCGAGGGAAAGGAAAGTTTAATGATGGAAAGTAAAATAGAAGGGAGGGGTAAAATGGGTTACGGGCGCTGAGGTGGCATGCCACGTGGAATCCACCTCATCAAATGTCAGTGCCACATAGGATTGGATGTCCACCTAGGACAAACTTAACGGAAGAAGGATATATTTGTACCAATAGTATTACGGCATAGGTATATTTTGTCCGAAAGTATAACGAGGGATATATTTAAATCTTTTCACATAGTACAAGGGTATATTTGGCCCTTCTCCGTTTTGCAAGTAAGACGCTGGGGACGTCGCCAACTCAGGTGGGGGAGAATGTCATAGGCGGCTTTTCAGCCATGCCCCATGACCCCTTGGACGCGCCCCGTGGTGTCCTGGCAAGCCTCCCAACGCCTAACGCCACGGACGGCTCCGTGGTCTTGGCCGCACCAAGTGACAAACGCGCATGTGCCTCTGTCGCCCCACCGATATCCCTCGCTAGCGCCCAGCCGCAAGCAGCTTCCAACAGCGTCGCGCGTGCAGACAATGCCGCATGCGCAGATCGTGATGCCTGAGACAAAGTTGCTGACAACTGACCTATTTCTACCTTGTAGAAAACTAAGTATTTTTCATTGTAAATATAGAGTAGTTTTATTCCATGTACTTTCATTGTAATCCTCTAGCTTATTGGTTTGTTTTTTTTTAACATTATTAGGGGGAATCAAGTAATCAAAAACTTTCTAGCAAGCAATTCTATGTACTGGTGTCTCTCCCCCTCGGCACCGCGTTGCCTTCTTTTGTAATAGCTTTCATTAATGCCATCAAGCTTTCATTCAATTTTCATTATTGTTCTCTCAATTGTTGACATTGGTTTTCCCGAACGGCACTGACAATCTCGTCTAGCGTACGGAAGGGACCTCACTTGGCGGACAACAACCGCCCTGACATCGGTTGCTTAGCCTTACATCGCGCTTCCAAGAAACCTCAAGAAGGCGCCGCGTAACAATATTCATGAATATGAATGCAAGTTTTGTTCACGCTAATGGTGGTGGGAGGAGAGTTCAACAAGATAATATCATCTGAATCTTATTTACCAGCACAATGAACTTCGCTATGTCAGCAACCAAATACGGATGGCCTTGGATTCAATCTGTCATCCTTTTTACTTGTATAAAGTTAAGAGGAATATGCAGCCATAATAACTTGAAGTATGGTGCTTTCTCGAGTGAAGAAATAACATTCAGGGGTTGTTTTGATAGAATTGAGAATTGATCTCTGAAATTAGCATGAATGATTACTTTAAGCTTCTAATTTTCAAGAATTGACCCATTAATTTTATGAATTTCCTAGTAACTTCACATTACTTGGTAATATAAGTTGCTGTCCCTTAGAAACTGCATGCTGATTTTGTATTGTCTGAGTCGATTGATTGGAAAATGAAATGGTGATCTCCGTTTATGTTGAAACTAGATGTGGATGCCCGTACGTTGCACGGGTCCGGAGTTTGTTTAAGAATGAATTATTATTCATATGCTAACTTTGCAAGATAAAACATTATTTTATACCATTTACCAATAAGGAACCAAATGAAGATTAGAATATATCAAAATTGAATTTTCTTCCATCTTATCCACAATTGTTGCGGTATTTGTATCAAGTGAAAAAATCGCTCAAAAAACTTACCTACCTCACAGGCCATTAACTATTAGAAAGACAAATATATTTGCCTTTGTCGAATCTATCCATTACAAGGATGCAAATCTATAGCAATGTCTGCAGTTGATAAAATGCTAACTCCACAAAGCAGCAGTCATTGTAAGTTATGGTTCAACTGTGGTTACATCCGGTGAATAAGCAAAACAGAAAGTGCAATACTATTTGTCAAATTGTACAAAAAGCAAACTCTTATAGATTAAGCAAGTGTCATAAGTACCTAAATGTAAATACTTAGATGCCCATAACACATAGATCCCAAAAACATTTAATACATTAGAAATAATGTCTAAGGAAATCATTGCATACTTCTAATGAAATCTCCCCAGATAAACGTAAAAGAAGACTATATAGCACTTCGCAGTAGTAATTTGGAGCAATAATTCATTGTGTCCACAGAACAAGTGTGGAAAGTTTCCAATAGTCAGAACTTTCCCGCATGTCCCGTACTGTCCGGGTGACCTGCATTGCCCTTATGGTTATATTATTGCTAGCTGCCTTTCTCTTTTCCACTTTCTCCTTGTAATCACTCTTTTTTATCTTGTTGTTATTCCTATTTATTGCCATTACTTTTTTTCATCTGTTCTCCCGCTGAGAGTCTATTGAAAACAGCTGGGCGTCTTCTTGTTGTTGTTAACGGACACCAAAAAAGTTGAGGAGCGTACTATGTGTAAACTGTCATCATCTTGGTTATCAAACTACTAATTTCTTCTTCTTTTTTTATGGGAAAACATATAAAGATCATAAAATATTACATTACCCATATAAAGGATTAGTATAACAGTGTGTATCTATGAGATGACCTCTTACTCTCTTAGCAAGAGTAACTGTAAGTCAGATATGATAAAATAACTTGGCAACACACTTATGAAAATGGGTGTCTGTGTAAGAAGCACTTGCCTAGATCCACCTCAAAACTTCAACAGATGAATCTCTCTCGCGTCTAAATGCTTCCTGAAATGTCCAAAAATTTTCCTACAAAAACAAACTATGATATCATCCCTAATTTCAAGGGCGTTAGACAATCTCCAATGCAAATAAATGGAGAGAAATTCAAACATATTACACGAAAAGAGCAAGAAACACAAAGAACCTACCAAACGTTCTGCTACAACGTAGACCGAGAAGTAAGCACATATAAAGATAACAGAACATGATGCACAATATATTGTTCAATAATTTTGTTACTTGAAAGAAAGTAATGTACCTTTTTGTGATAGACCCAAAAGGCCATCTCGTATATTTTTAGCTAATTCTATGTTCCGAGGTCGTTGAAAACTTCCTTCTATCTCACCTCGATTTGCGTGCGCAGCCCGAGCGTGTAGCCGGGAAGCCTTTATGTGAAAAACTGATTAAAATGATAATTTTGTATTAGAAATTTGAATAAAGTTGACTTCGGTCAACGTTTTTGGTAAACGGACCCAGATCAGGACCCGTGATTTGACGGTCCCGGAGGTTCCGTAGGAAAATATGGGACTTGGGCATATGCCCGGAATCGAATTCCGAGGTCCCAAGTCCAAGAAATTAATTTTTAAAAAAAATTATTTTCTGAAAAATATAAAGGTTTTTGAAATTTGAAATTTGATGTGAAACCTGTGGTATCGGGCTCGGCTCGTAACTTGGTTCCGGAGCCTGTTTATATGTGTTATCTGTGAAGTTTGGTAATAACGGATTTGGTTTGACGTGATTCGGGTCAAAAATGCAAAATTTGATGTTTAAAGAAGTTTTGAGAAATTTCATTGATTTTTGGTTTGATTCATCGTTTTAGTGTTGTTTTATGTGGTTTGAAACCTCGAGCGAGTCCGTGTTAGGTTATAAGACTTGTTCGTGCATTTAGACGGGGTCCCGGGGGGCCTTGGGTGGGTTTCGGATAGGTTCCGGGTCAAAACCCCTTAAATTTTTATTGCTGAAGTCTGCCTTCTGGTTTTTCTCTATGCGACCGCAAAGCAACAATCGCAATCGCATAGTGTGGCTTGGACCTGCCCATTTCTTTCCTTCTTCATGTTCGCAGTGAAAGCCTCGCGATCGCATACCCCATAACATTTTATACTTCGCGTTCGCATAGGTTCCTTCTTTTAGGCATCACACAGTCCTTCAATGTGATCGCATTCGATGTACCGCGATCGCGTAGTATAAGCGGGCAGTGGCATAATCCCTTCTATGCGATCGCATTATCCTACTCGCGATCACATATGGGTTAGTAATATTTTATCTCTACGCGATCGCATGTAATTTTCCGCGATCGCGATTCATTAATTACCTAGGCAAATTATAAAACTCCAAAATCGAGAGTTTCACTATTTTTATCATACTTTGACCTCTAGAGCTCGGATCTTGGCAATTTTTGGTGGATTTTTCACACAAATCGAATGGGTAAGTATTCTTCCACTATAATTAATTATATTTCATAAATTAGTTCTTGCTTTTATCATTAATTTGTGTTTTGGGTTGAGGGAATTGTGGGTTTTGAAAGAAAAATTTCTAAAATGAAAAAGCATGATTTGAAGGACCAAATGTTATCGAAATTGGATAAATTTAATATGGGTGAACTCGTATCGGAATGGGTAATCGGAATTTATAAAATTTGTCGGGTTCCGAGGTGCGGTCCCGGGGCTCGACTTTTGGGTCGATTTTTATAATTTTATAAAGATTGAAACTTTATTATTCGGAATAGTTCCTTATACGTTTTATATGTATTTTGAAGTTGTCTTAGTTGATTTTGAGCCGTCCGGAGGCTTTTCCGCCCGAGAAGTCTATTTTTGAGTACCGGGTTGTCATATTTGAGGTAAGTATCTTGCCTAACCTTGTGTGGGGGAAACTACCACTTAGGATTGAGTCTTCTTTGTTGATTGTAGTCCGTGTATACGAGGTAACGAGTGCGTACTCGGACTTATTTGCTAATAGATTGGCCTTTTAGGATTCGTAGGTTCTTATGTTACCTGTGTATGAGTTGTAATTGTTACGTTTGAATCCTTGGTTGTTAATTTCATCATTTCCTGCTTAGATTAAAGTTACTTGCTTTTGAATTCCTTTGTTGTCTATTTGATCTTAATTGAATATCTTACCGCTCTCATCTTCATGCTATACTTGCTTCGTAAAACTGCCAAATTGACTATACTAGTGTTATCTAGCTTTATAGTTGTTTAGTCGTAGTTAGAATATTCGTTCGTTGGTGTCAAGCATGCCCGTGAGTCTTACATTGTGTTTTATATGTTTTTTCCATTATGTGCTTCTTGGACCTAGTTGATAAACATTTATGTTGTTGGTGTTTTCTTGATGTTGCCTATTATTGAGCCTTTGTTTGAGTTGAGCTTTATTTCATAAAGTTAATTGTTTAGGCAAGATTGGCTATAGTTGTTTTCCTTGCCGGGATGATGTTGTTTTCATTGTTGACTCCCTTGCCGGGATGGTATGATTTCTATTGTTGTTTATACTGTTAATGATATTGTTTGCGTTGTTGGTTCCTTTGCCGGGATGCTGTGATTTATGGTTCTTATTGTTGATTTCCCTTGTTAAATTGTTGTTTATGTTATTTTAGCACGAGGGGACATTCTGTGCCGAGTGTTTGTGAGGTTATGCATGAGGGGACATTCTGTGCCGAGTGTTATTTATTTATTGCACGAGGGGATATTTCGTGCCGAGTGTTTGTGAGGTTATGCACGAGAGGACATTCCATGCCGAGTGCTTATTTATTTATTGCACGAGGTGACATTCCGTGCCGAGTGTTATTTATTTATTGCACGAAGGGACATTCCGCGCCGAATGTCTGTGAGGTTATGCACGTGGGGACATTCTGTACCAAGTGTTTATTTATTTATTGCATGAGGGGACATTCCGTGCCAAGTGTTTGTGAGGTTATGCATGAGGGGACATTCCGTGCCGAGTGTTTATGCATTATTATTTCCGTTGTTCCTGTTTGCTATTTATGCACTTGTTTTGGTGAGGATGAGAGTAAAGCACGAAGGGTGATGCCGTGCACTTGTCTTTGCATTTTATTCCGTTGTTCTAAATTTGGATATTCCTACTGATCTCTTACTGTGTTTATTGGCAAGATTTGATATTCCTCCTGTACTGCATGGCAAATATTTGAGTTACGGACCGAGTTCCGGTGGATAACTATTGAGGAGATTTTGATCAAGGGATTTTATTGAAAAGTATTATTGAAAAAGCAATGGTTTTGAAATGATTATATTTGAATGACTTTTACATCGAATGTATATTTGAAAAGCACTAGTCTTGCCCAAAATGATATTTGGAAGTCAATTATTGGGAAAACATCCTTGGGAAGTTTCGTATTTTGAAAGAAACTATATTTTACGTAATTCTCTCTACTAAGTATACTTATATCTACTTTTTGAGAAAGTATGTTTTTAAAGGAAACTCTTCCATACAAAAAAATAATTTTATTTGCAAAAGGTTTTTTCATATGAACTGTTGTTTAAAGATCTCTACCAGTTACACATTTTAATGGCTAAGGCCCGATGTGAACAAACCTATGTAGGGTTGAGTTATTGGTGTTCTCTATTGTATTGTGTTTCCTTTCGGTTTGGCTTGTTTTGTTGTCCATCTTTCTGTGTATTTTTGTGTTGTTTCGTGATTGATTTCTGTAATTTCCTTCCGCTTTATATTGTCATGGTTGTAAATTATTCTGTGAAGTCTTAGATAGATGTAATATTCGGTCATTTCTATATTCATGTTATTTATTTTGCGGATCAGTGGTGTCTTGACTAGTCCTCGTCACTACTCCACCGAGGTTAGTCTTGATACTTACTGGGCACCGTTGTGGTGTGCTCATACTACAATTCTGCACATTTTTGTGTGCAGATACAGGTATATATTGTAGTAGCTGTGTGGATGATTGCCAATGAGACTCAAGGTAACTTGCCGTTGCATTCGCAGGCGTCGAAGTCACCTTCTTCGTATTTATTATTCATACACTGTTGTATTTATTTCCAAACAGTTGTACTTAGAAGTTGTAGAAGATTCGTACAGATTATGACTTGTACTACCGGTTATGGGAAAGTTTGTACATGCTGCTGAGATGCTAGGCTTACCTAGTCCCTAAGACTAGGTGTCATCACGATACCCAACGGAGGGAAATTGGGTCTCGACAAGTTGGTAACAGAGCTCTAGGTTCATAGGTGTTATGAGTCATAAGCGAGTTTAGTAGAGTCTTGCGGATCGGTACGGAGACGTCTGTACTTATCTTTGAGAGGCTACGAAACTATTAGGACAATTTCACTTCATTCCTATCGTGCGAGTTTATTGATCTTGAAGTTTGGAATTATCGTTCCATTCTCTCACCGATGGTGAGAACACGAGCGGCGGTTCCTGATGGTGTTACCCCGAAGCAAATGTCGCAAGAGTCAGAGACAGAGGCCAACGAGGAGCACGTGTGCAGTTAAGATGCCTACCAGAGCAGCCGTTGAGGAGTCGCTAGTAGTTCTAGTTGGGGGACATGTACTGGGGGTGCCTGTTGCTACCCCGGACTTCAGGAGACCTGAGCGCAGTTTTGAGTATAAGTAGTACATTGACTCAGTCAGGGTTGATTCTAGTGCACCAGTTGCTTCACAGATTAGGGGAGGAGTTCAGACTCCCACCTTCTACACTCCAGAGCAGCGAGATCACATTGATCAGGTACCCGTTGTCATGACAGCACGACATCTGATTTCATTTCAGCCATGGTCAGGGTAGCATCATCGGAGGAAGAATACCTTGGAATTGAGGGGTACTGGAAGTACCACCCTTCTTTTTTTTAGTGGATTGGCGGCATATAATGTCTGGGGTTTCCTGGAGGAGTGTCACTATATTCTTTGTACTTTGGGTATTATGGAGACGAGCGGGATTGCTTTTGTCACGTCTCAGGTCCAGAGTAATGGGTTGATCAGTAGTGACGGCATATGAGTTGGGGTCACCTGGCCGAGTTAGCTTCACTAGCATGGATTCAGTTTTCGGAGATGCTTTGACGGAGGTTGCACCTCAGTTCCTTCGGGATGTACGGCACGCGGAGTTTGAGCAATTGCATCAGGGCGCTGTGTCACTATTGGAGCATGCCGTTAGATTCAGTGAGTTGGCCAAACATGCACTTCGCTTGGTTGCTTCAGTTAGAAGATGAGTCCGTAGAGTCATTTGGGAGATGCAGGCATGATATTTGATTCAATGGGACTCGAGAGTTAGAGTGGGATGCCTAGTTTCAACAGGTAGTAGGGATCGCTCGCCGGTTAGAGAGCACGTGGGACCGGGAGCGAGAGGACAGACGAGATCAGGGAGAGAGTTCAGGGAGGCAATGAGGTCTCGTAGATCGGAGGAATCTACTAGTCCGTATTATAGGGGCAAGGTACGACACGTTAGAAGTTTTGTGGGTCAACCAGTTCAGTTTGCATTACCAGCTTCGCATGGGATTTCAGGTAATCATGGGTCTCAAAGGATTCGTATTGTGTGTTTTTCCACAGCCATGTTGGCAGAGATATTGTTTTCAGTGTGGAGATGTTAGCCACAGGGTGAGAGATTGTTCCAGGATTCAGGTAGGTGTGTGGTAGCAGGGTATTCAAGTGAGTAGAGGGCGCCTAAGATGGGGAGACCCGACCCATTGTTGTGTTTCATATAGTAAAATAGAGGTCGTTGTGCCAGATATCATCACCAAGGTATGCTTTGATGTGTTACAGAGGGGCACCGATTATATTTCATTGTAGTTCTGCCGGTCAGGACGAGTTCCCTTATTTTTTGTTTCATTTATGAGTGAGTTCTGTGTTTTACACTCTATTTTGTGTTTGCTCCTTTTGGGAGATTCTATGAGTAGTAGCCCGTGTCTATCGTTGTTTATTTCATTCTTGATAGTGGTGAAACTGGAAGTGAGTACTTGTTGTTCTTTGTGGTAAGCTTTATGTGATTTTCCTGCGTATTTTGTTTACGAGTTGTGACTTGATACTCCATCGAGATGTGAGATCAACTAGCGTTATGATTTTACCAGCTGAGATGAATTAGTGGAGGAATTTCAATTGGTATGATATATTTTCGCTATGTGATTCAGAGTTGAGGGTGAGGTCCTCGTGATATTTGTGATTCGATATGTTTGGACCGGGCTGAGTACCGCGGTGAAAATTTTATCAGGATGGAATCCTATTGATTTGTTCATATGCTTTGCTTTTTCCTTATTATATTGCTTTTGGTAAGTCAGTATCGATAGAGAGTGATGTCTATGGGCTTGTTTGATAGTCCCTTATTCTATATTCATATTCAGTCATTCTCGTTATGTGCTCCATTAGTTTTAGCTTGCGGGATGGGTGTCTGGTGGTGTTAGTTGTGGCTTGGTGATTCGAGTTTTCAATGAAGAAGTCTTCGTGTTTATTGCATCATTATCAGTATTATGGGGTTTGGAACAGAGTTCTTTCAGATGTGAGGCTAATTACCAATGTTGAGTTGATTTCGGGCAACCATTGTGATCAAAAGTGTTATTTGAGCCTATGTGTGATGTGCTATGTTGTGTGGTCGTGCCTTGTAGGTGTATTCATGAGTCGATGCAGCTGATTGAGCCTAATGCCGGATATGGATTTAGAATCGGGTCTTTTGTAAATGAGTAGAGGGTGAGAAGCAGAGATATGAGGCTTATCGGTGGTGATGTGAAGGCTATATTGAGGTTGTGATTGTTTCATCGGGCTTATGTGGGTTGGGGTGACGTGGTATCACCCGTGGCTTTGTGTTGGAAGTATACCATTAGCGATTGGATGAGTTCAAGGTGAATCTTGGCACGTTTGATGACGAACGTTTGTTTAAGAGGGGGATGTGATGACCCAAAAGGTCATCCCGTATATTTTTAGATAATACTATGTTCCGAGGTCGTGAAAACCTCCTTCTATCTCACCTCGATTTGCGTGCGCAGCCCGAGCGTGTAGCCAGGAAGATTTTATGTGAAAAACTGATAAAAATGATAATTTTGTATTAGAAATTTAAATAAAGTTGATTTAGGTCAATGTTTTTGGTAAACGGATCCGGACCCGTGATTTAATAGTCCCGGAGGGTCCGTAGGAAAATATGGGGCTTGGGCATATGCCCGAAATCGAATTCCGAGGTCCCAAGTCCGAGAAATGAATTTTTAAAGAAAATTATTTCTGAAAAATATAAAGGTTTTTTAAAATGAAATTTGATGTGAAACCTGTGGTATCGGGCTCGTATCTTGGTTCCGGAGCCTGGTACAGGTTCGATATGATTTATATGTGTTATCTGTGAAGTTTGGTAATAACGGACTTGGTTTGACGTGATTCGGGCCAAAAATGCAAAATTTGATGTTTAAAGAAGTTTTGAGGAATTTCATTGATTTTTTGTTTGATTCATCGTTTTAGTGTCGTTTTATGTGGTTTGAAACCTCGAGCGAGCCGGTGATAGGTTATAAGACTTGTTCTTGCATTTAGACGGGGTCCCGGGGAGGCCTCGGGTGGGTTTCGGATAGGTTCCGGGTCAAATCCCCTTAAATTTTCACTGTTGAAGTCTGCCTTCTGGTTTTCCTCTATGCAACCGCAAAGCAACAATCACGATCGCATATTGTGGCTTGGACCTGCCAATTTCCTTCCTTCTTTGCGTTTGCAGTGAAAGCCTCGCGATCACATACCCCATAACATTTTATACTCCGCGTTCGCATATGTATAACTGTGTTCGCATAGGTTCCTTCTTTTAGGCATCACACAGTCCTTCAATGTGATCGCATTCGATGTACCGCGATCGTGTAGTATAAGCGGGCAGTGGCATAATCCCTTCTATTCGATCACATTATCCTACTCGCGATCGCATATCACGTTTTGGGTCAGTAATATTTTATCTCTACGCGATCACGTGTAATTTCCCGTGATCGCGATTCATTAATTACCCGGGCAGATTATAAAACTCCAAAACCGAGAGTTTCACCATTTTTATTATACTTTGACCTCTAGAGCTCGGATCTTGCGATTTTTGATAGGTTTTTCACACAAATCGAATGGGTAAGTGTTCCTTCACTATAATTAATTATATTTCATGAATTAGTTCTTGTTTTTATCATTTAATTTGTGTTTTGGGTTGAGGGAATTGTGAGTTTTGAAAAAAAAATTCTAAAATGAAAAATCATGATTTGAAGGACCAAATGTTATCGGAATTGGATAAATTTAGTATGGGTGAACTCGTATCGGAATGAGTAATCAGAATTTGTAAATTTGTCGGGTTCCGAGGTGCGGGCCCGGGAGTCGACGTTTGGGTCGATTCTTATAATTTTGTAAAGATTGAAACTTTATTATTCGGAATAGTTCCTTACTAGTTTTATATGTATTTTGAAGTTGTCTTAGTTGATTTTGAGCCGTCCAGAGGCCTTCCCGCCCGAGAAGTCTATTTGTGAGTACCGGGTTGTCGTCTTTGAGGTAAGTATCTTGCCTAACCTTGTGTGGGAGAAACTAGCCCTTAGGATTGAGTCTTCTTTGTTGATTGTAGTCCGTGTATAAAGGTGACGAGTGCATACTTGGACTTATTTGCTAATAGATTGGTCTTTTAGGATTCGTAGGTTCTTATGTTACCTGTGTATGAGTTGTAATTGTTACGTTTGAATCCTTGGTTGTTAATTTCATCATTTCCTGCTTAGATTAGAGTTACTTGCTTTTGGATTCCTTTGTTGTCTATTTGATCTTAATTGAATATCTTACCGCTCTCATCTTCATGCTATACTTGCTTCGTAAAACTGCCAAATTGACTATACTAGTGTTATCTAGCTTTATAATTGTTTAGCCATAGTTAGAATATCCGTTCGTTGGTGTCAAGCATGCCCGTGAGTCTTACATTGTGTTTTATATGTTTTTTCCATTATGTACTTCTTGGACCTAGTTGATAAACATTTATGTTGTTGGTGTTTTCTTGATGTTGCCTATTATTGAGCCTTTGTTTGAGTTGAGCTTTATTTCATAAAGTTAATTGTTTAGGCAAGATTGGCTATAGTTGTTTCCCTTGCCGGGATGATGTTGTTTTCATTGTTGACTCCCTTGCCGGGATGGTATGATTTCTATTGTTGTTTATACTGTTAATGATATTGTTTGCGTTGTTGGTTCCCTTGCCGGGATGCTGTGATTTATGGTTCTTATTGTTGATTTCCCTTGTTAAATTGTTGTTTATGTTATTTTAGAACGAGGGGACATTCCGTACCGAGTTTTATTTATTTATTGCACGAGGAGACATTCCGTGCCGAGTGTTTGTGAGGTTATGCACGAGGGGACATTTTGTGCCGAGTGTTTATTTATTTATTGCACGAGGGGACATTCCGTGCCGAGTGTTATTTATTTATTGCACGAGGGAACATTCTGTGCCGAGTGTTTGTGAGGTTATGGACGAGGGGACATTCCGTGCCGAGTGTTTATTTATTTATTGCACGAGGTGACATTCCGTGCCGAGTGTTTGTGAGGTTGTGCATGAGGGGACATTCTGTGTCGAGTGTTTATGCATTATTATTTTCGTTGTTCCTGTTTTCTATTTACTGCACTTGTTTTGGTGAGGATGAGAGTAAAGCACGAAGGGTGATGTCGTGCACTTGTCTTTGCATTTTATTCTGTTGTTCTAAATTTGAATATTCCTACTGATCTCTTACTGCGTTTATTGGCAAGATTTGATATTCCTCCTATACTGCATGGCAAATTTCTGAGTTACGGATTGAGTTCCGGTGGATAAATCTTGAGGAGATTTTGATCAAGGGATTTTATTGAAAAGTATTATTGAAAAAGCAATAGTTTTGAAATGATTATATTTGAATGACTTTTACATCGAAGGTATATTTGAAAAGCACTAGTCTAGCCTAAAATGATATTTGAAAGTCATTTATTGGGAAAGCATCGTTGGGAAGTTTCGTATTTTGAAAGAAACTATGTTTTACGTAATTCTCTCTACTAAGTATACTTATATATACTTTTGGAGAAAGTATATTTTCACAGGAAACTCTTCCATACAAAAATATTATTTTATTTGCAAAAGGTTTTTCATATGAACTACTGTTTAAGGATTTCTACCAGTTACGAATTTTAATGGCTAAGGCCCGATGTGAACAAACCTACGAAGGGTTGAGTTATTGGTGTTCTCTATTGTATTGTATTTTCTTTCGGGTTGGCTTGTTTTGTTGTCCATCTTTCTGTGTATTTTTTGTGATTGATTTCTGTAATTTTCTTCCATTTATATTGTCATGGCTGTAAATTATTCTGTGAAGTCTTGGATAGATGTAAGGTTCGCCCATTTCTATATTCATGTTATTTATTTGTGGACCAGTGGTGTCTTGACTAGTCCTCGTCACTACTCCACCGAGGTTAGTCTTGATACTTACTGCGCACCGCGGTGGTGTGCTCATACTACACTTTTGCACATTTTTATGTGCAGATCCAAGTATATATTGTAGTAGCTGTGTGGATGATTGCCGAGGAGACTCAAGGTAACCTGCTGCTACGTTCGCAGGCGTCGGAGTCACCTTCTTCATATTTATTATTCATATACTGTTGTATTTATTTCCAAACAGTTGTACTTAGAAGTTGTAGAAGATTCGTAGAGCTTATACTACTGGTTTTGGGAAAGTTTATACATTCTGTTGAGATTCTATATTAAGACTGTTAGTTTTCCTTTATTTATTATTGTTATTCAGTAACTGCTAGGCTTACCTAGTCCCTAAAACTAGGTGTCATCACGATACCCTATGGAGGGTAATTGGGTCATGACACTTTTACTGAATGAAGATTGCTTACATAATAGCACCCCTACAAGAGAAGAATCGAGTATAAAATTATTCAGTACTTTCGGGCATATAGTCAAAACACATTTGTTGCAAAAAAGTTCCCTCACCTTCCGTTACTCTTTTTGTTTCTGATAGCAATTCAAAATCTAAAATATTTTGATAAAATAACCACATATATGTTCAAAATCCACCTAGAAAGCATGGAGAAAGAGGAAAAAACAGATAAGTATAAATCAAATATTAAAAATCATACATCTTGTACCAAAAAGAAAAATAAACCAAAAAGAATTTCATAGGCAAATGAAGATCCATAGTCTTTCAAAATAGAATCAAAGATTTACATACTTACCACGAAATAAGAGAGGAAAACTAAGCAGAACTCAGAAATATTCTTTTCCACCATCATGCTCTCTGATTGTCTCGCTAATCAAAAATTCAGGATGCATTTTGGAGAGTGAACACTACACAAAGAACATGGAATACAGATAACAAGCAAATCCAAAACAAAAGGTTATATAAACTCGAAGGAATAATTAAACAACATAAACTAAATAAGATACTCACCGGAAAGCTATAAAACTTAACTCAAAATATAAGTTTCAACTGAGAGACACTGGAACAGTAATCAAACTCAAATATAATCAAAGAAAAGAACAAGAGCTCGTTAAGATGACGGTAATGGAACGTATCACTCTAAACTACGCGGTGAATCTAATCAAACACGTAGTCCGACTTTGTAAGTTTAAGAGGGAAGACATGTTTATTATTTTTCCATAAAATAGTTTTTATATTACGAAACATCTTATCTATCACAGTTTTATTTGACACAATAAAGCAAATTCAAGCTCCTATATCAATGCAAGATTTATGCTCCTAAGTTCACCTTATGTTTGAACAATATTGTTTTCTACGTATCAGTATATCATCCTTGCCATTAGTTAAGTTTAAAAAAATTATTGATAAAGTCTTAATTGCGACCTTAACATATACTAAACACAATTTCATATTCTATGGTTGATCAACTTTTATTCAATGTTCAAGGCTTCCTTCCTTCATGGTTTCTCTTACTAAAGTGGAGCTTTTGTTAACTAATTTTTTCCCTACTTATTTAACTTTCATTCATTTGCATTTCTACATATGGTGCACTTGCATTTGTATCATTAATGTTGGTTCTTGATTAGAGGCCTTCGAGAGATATTAGAATATTTCCTGATATTAAAGATTCAAGTGTGGAAAATTTGTCCGAAGTGTAATGTCTTCTTTTTCTTTTCCTTTCCTTGTCCCATCACCCTCCTTCTATTTATTTGGAATAATCTAGACCAACCAGGAAAGAAACTAAGACTTTAATCTCGAAATCACTATCGATGTAATGTTACGATTCTAGGGCAGAGCTACTAATATTTAAAACAAGGACACTTTTATAATCTATTTATTCTCAACAAAATATTACACCTTGATGGGTAGCCAAGAAATCTTTTTTGGTTCAGGCATATCATCAAACGTTTTGTCACAGAAGCATATTAATATTGAGGAGGGGGAAAAGGGATTAGATTTGTAGATAACAATTAAAATTAATCCACCTACATATTTATTTTTCAAACATGCATGTGTAAATCAGGAAAAATCTCTGTCAGGTATGTATAAATAAACAAGAATTTAGCCAAAAGAACAAAGAAAAGTAGTTATACCTCAAAATTTTCTTGTGCGTTTTTCCGAATCGCACAACTCGAGTTCACTGACTTATGGAGGCAATTGATAGAGATGCTCAGCACAAGGATTATTCTGCCTTCTAAGACCTTTACTTTTTACCCGTACTATTTCAGAAAAAGTACACAAGCAAGATAATGTAAGTGAAAGAGGACAAACACCCATTTTCCAATTCTCAAGAGAAACTATTTGCATAGATACCTATTACTAAATTTAACCAAAATATAAAAGTCTTAACCCAAAAAATAGAAACCTATTGAAATAATTCAACATATATGCCAAACGCACAAGAAAAAGACATGAAATTGAAAACAAATAATCGCTTAGGATAATCAATACATAACTTGTAAACTTAGAAAAGTGGAGGTTCTAAATACAGAGTGTGAGAGAGAAGAAACAATAAAAGAGGTACTAAATAGCAATATGTGTCGTATTACAACATACACGTGTATAAGAAGCATGACAGCTGGGCTCACACTACTGGAAAATAGGCCTATGGGAACGGATGTTATGGCAACGATTATTAAACCGTGCCAATAGAGTAGGTACGATAACGGTTACAACCATTACAGTACAATTTGAAAACAAACAAACACACTTTATATAATAAACCGTTTCAGTTGACACTTAACCGTTGCAACAGGCCTTTTTATAGGAACAGTTGTATGAACCGTCCCAATAGGCCTATTTGTAGTAACGGTTTTAAAAAATATTTTAATATGGGAACGGGTGTTTTGTTCCCTCCTCGTTTTTCCCTCTGAATTTTGCTAAACCCGCCAAACTAACCCCTTTTCTTTTTATTTCTTATTTATTTTATTTTGGTAAATACAACTACTAAATTAAAATTCCACACATATCGATCTCATCGCCCTTCTCAGTCTGATCCTCACATTCTCATCGTTCCTCATGCGACACTTCCAAAGCTCAAGCTCATCGCCCGTTACTCAGAAAATCACCAGCAAACTATTAAACCCTAATTACCGTCTTTGGCAAATCACCTTTCATTGCTAATTGCTGTTGGAATGGGTTGCTAGATTGTCGATTTCATTTGTTAACCAAAAATCCCCGAATCTCCATTGCTAACCCAAAACCCCCAAATCCCCAAAGTGAGCAGTGAGAAATCAACCATTTGTTAACCCAAAACTCCCAAACTCCATTTGTTTCACTCGAAGAATCTGAAGAACAACGATTACAGGTGAAGAAAATATTTCAATCAGTTTCCACCCAAAAGGCAATCAGTGAGCAGTGAGAAATCAACTTCAGGTAATTTTTCTTTTCTAATTTGGGCATTATCTTCTATAATCGTACTTTTTTTCTTTAAGCTTTATGATGTGAGCAGTGTATACGATTTCTTGCTTGTTGACGTTTTGAACCCAAATTATTTGGGTTTAATTTTAATTTGGGTATAGCTAAATTGGCTCAGAATTTTGAACCAATTTTTTTTGTTAGATTCACATTTGCAAATTTATACAGTAAGTCTTTTCTGGTGTTTTGAGTTGATTTTGTTGAAGTTTTCTAAATTTGGAGGTGAATTTTGGTGCAAAGATTCAAACTTTAGGAAGATAAAGAAGCAAGAAAAGGATTGTTTGTATTACTGGATCTCTGTTTTCTTGGTGAATTTGGTGTATTTGTTATTAGATTGGTATTGCTAAATTTGTGTAGTGAGATAAAGAGAACTCATAATTGATTTACTGTGTCAAGATAATTAGCCTGTACAACCTAGGGCTGCTTATCGGGCGGTTATTTACTCTTAACTGTTCCGCTTATCGGCTTATCCGCTAGCCACTTGATAAGATATCGGGCGGATTGGTATCGGTTTATCTATTATCGGACGGTTATTGGGTGGTTATCGGGCCACCCAATAATTAAAAACCTGTTTGGACTGACTACTTTTATTATGGGGCCGAACTATAATTAAATAAATGGGCTACTAGAAACACCAAGTATAATGTTACAGTATTTGAGAATGAGAGTTTGTTGGTCTGTTCAAAGCATGACAGAATCACAGTTCATAAAAGTTGTATAGAACCGCGAATGTTCTAGTTAACGAAGTATAATGTTACACAGACAAATCGAATGAACAAGCAGACTAATCAACTGCAATCTAAATGATATGACTGTTAACGAACGGCTTGCCAAGGTAACTTACTTATCATTTTCTTTTACCCTTTACTATAATGAGTCATGTATTTCGACGCGATTCATAAGCATCACTTATGTATTTCTCTAATGAAAAGACTCTACTAATGGTTGGCTGTAATTAACTTGCTTGTTCCTTAACCAAATGCAGGATGCTATGAAGGATATGGAGTAAATATTGGAAATTACTAAGGTATAATTTTGAAAGCCAAATTGTAACATGTAAATTCGAATTCGATAGTTTACTAAACTAGATAGGAAAAGCTCAGTTATTTGCGACTTGCTCTGATGCAAAGCTAAATTGAACCCCTTTTATTAGAAATATTTTGAACATAAAGGCAAAAGAATTACAGTAAAATCACATTGGTTTTGTGTTTTAAGTGAGAATACAGCTAAGTGTTAATTAGAGTAACATGTGATTTAACCCCAAGAAGGAAGTAAAGCATTTGAGTGGCTTTAACTAAGCACTGTCCAAAGTAGTCATAAAGCAAATCACAGGGATGAGTACTAAATATGTAGTATTGCAGAACTTAGAATGTTTAGACCTACTGAAGAATGCATGTACCATATTCATCAAATCAATCTTAATAACCTCCCAGTAACTTTGATAAAATGCCCTTTCATATCTATCTACCCCAGGTGCACTGTTAGGATCTATGTCAAGTATTTATCTTCTGTTTTCTCTTCTTTACGAATAGCTATAATCAAATCATTTTCAGCCTGTATAATAATATGTTTAATGTAGTTTGGTTCAGGTTATATGTAGTGTGGTGCTAATCATCTCTAGCAGTATGAAATGAGGCATTGCAATATAATAATATATACGTTTGTATCATATTCCTTTGAATAATTTAGTCTCATATTCAACTAAAGTCTGAGAAAGCACTTTCAAAATTTAAGACTAAATAAAGTGGATTCAATGTACTAAAAAGCATCAAATAGCAAACAGAGGCGGAATGTAGTGTTGATTTCATTGGACAAAATCACGATTCTTTTTTATTTGTTCAATCATCTTTATTGTTAGGGAATATTGATAAATACTCCAAATTGATGGATTAACTCACTACATATTATGCTTGGCATAGAACATATAATCGTCCCTGAATGTAGTGATAATGTTCCATCAATTTTTATTCAGTTCATATGTTGTAAGTAAGATACTCCTTTAACAGCAAACAACTTACTGAAGTGATTAACAGCCTCTCATGCAATATGCTCATCCCCAGAAATTCACTCTCTATATTGACTCCATACATTTTGTATGGTTAACCTTCTCCTTTTCTCCTTAACGATAGCATGGAAATATTTTCGGTTAGAATCCCCCTGTTCAAGTCATTTAACATTAGCTTTTTGTTTGAGTATGGACTCCTTAAATTGATACACTTTATATGTTCTTCCTGAGCCATATCCATTTCTGCTATACCATATCCATCTTCCATATCAATTTACTTCTTTTCTAATTACTGCAGTTTTAATTCCCAATCTTTGGCCTTGATGAAAATATTGCCAATTTGCTCTTTTGACCGCGCACAGAGAACTCTACGTAAATGCTTGAGTTTTTGTTAGAACCTTCTTTTTTACCCTTAAAATCGCGGTTACAACATCCTTTCACATGTGTAATGCCTTAAGGCTCAGATTTTCATTTTTCCGGTGATCCCTTCAATAACATAGGAAGAAACTTGAAATCACTTGCAAGAAACTCAACTCATTCCTTTTCCAAACAACTTCACAGATACTATCTGCCTAAGTACTATTCTGCCTAAATACTAGTAGTATATTCCTTATCAAAAAAAAAACTAGTAGTATATTGTATGAAATTTGAGAAGAATTACCATAGGGAAAGAAGATGACTGATCACTTTGTGAGGACATAAGAATAGGCGAGAGGGCTGCTGCTGGGTATCTAAGGGAAATTAAGAGGGGTTTCTAAAGTCTATATGTCTAATAGAGTAATACAGTGGCAAATAGAACACTATGTATAGGAACATTACATACCAGCTGACTTAAAAGTAGAACTTGCATCATATGCAATAGCATTGACCCCTCCAAATTGTTGCAATACCATTAAGCCCACTCCAACCTTGGAGGTTTAGTGAAGGAGATATTCTAACAGAGTCATGACTTCTAGCATAGTGAGAGTAGAACTCTCAGTATATAAACCACAGTTACCTCTCTGTTGTCCAAACAAACCGTCTCAGCAATTCTTGTATTTATCAAATTGCATCTCACGTTTTTGTCTTAACAACTGTTCTGACTTGTTGCCATAGCTTTTTAAGTCCCAGTTCAGTCAGTCACACTGTCACAGGAGTTTTTTTATTATAGAGTCTAATGATCTTTGATTGATTTTTATGTCGGCTTGTTCATTAATTGGTAAACATACTTCCATTCACTTGCCAGATTTAGGAGTATTATACTTTTTTCTTTTCCTTTTCTTAAGATATTCATTATTAAATATTTCAACTTTTTTCCCCGGGGAAATGTAAGATGCTGCATATATGAGATTTTCTAGCTGACATTGACTATAGTTCAAGGAGGTAGTGCTCTGGTCTGTTTCATTTACCTTCCTCTTTAAAATAATGCCCTTTTATTTTATCCTTGTCAATTTTGATAGGCAATTTCTGGCAGCATTAGTAGCTGTATTCTTTTTTATTTTTTTGTTTTCATCTAATATTGTTTAATTGCTGGAGGGAGTGGCTATTCTATTGTAGGTAGTGGCCAGGTAATTAGACTATGAATGCAAAATCGCCAAAGCGTGGCTTCTAAAGAGTCTGGACTTCTTCAAGACTTCAACAGGTATGTTCCGCACTTTTGATTTTCGTTCTTCTTCTTCTTTTTCTTTTTCTTTCTAAACGTCCAAAAACAGCCGAAATGCTGGCAAATTTTTTTCTGAAAAATTCTGCCCAATTTTTCCAGTTTCTGCCCAACTTTTATATCCTTTGTTCTTAGTTTTTAAATTTCGCTTCACTTCAAAAATGCGAGCGCTTCGCTTCTCGCCTCTAGTAAAATGGGGGTTGTCGCTTTTCTTCGCTTCACACTCTTCACAACACTAGGTTGTATAATGTTACCAGGAGACTGGTATGAAAAACAGGCCACACAATTGTATTATACATGGAATAGTTCCTGAAATTTTGTCATATTTTGGATTAAAAAATATGTTTGAAGCAAGAGGCTTTTAAAGGGAAAAGGAAAATAACAAAATTTACCAATCATTGCTCCAATTGTGCATATTGAACCAAATACAGAGTACTGGAATGGTAACAATTAAATAAAAATGGATTAAAGATTCTCGCGGGCTTCTACGGAGAGAGTACATCAAATCTTATTGCCTTATCTACATATTTTGAAACAATATGAACCAATTTACCTTTATGCAGTGATTTATAGTCAATATATGTGTCTCATGTCACAACACAAGTTCAAAAGTCTTCTCTTTTTTCTTAAACTTCGTGCACAGTCATATAATGTGCTTTTCATGCCAAAATTGCTTTACTTTTTTGACTTTCTGAGTTCCACCCTTAAAAGCAGTTGTCAATGTCAAATTAATATGCTTTTGGTTTATTTGGTTAGTTTTGTTGATTTACTTTTATGTATAGGATATCTATGGATTATGGTGATAAAAGTTGGATGAATCTCCTGAGATGGACGGATGAGTATATTCGTGGAGTGAATGATTTTCTGGATAAGGCATTTGAACGAGCCGCTCAAGGAAATGAAATATTATGCCCTTGAAAAAAGTGCATGAATCGCTATTGGCATTATATAAATGTGGTGGAGGATCATTTGGTTGTTCATGGATTTATTGAAGGTTATACCAAATGGGTTTTGCACGGGGAAGGATTTTCCTCGAGAAATACACCTCATCCAAGCAATGATGATGAAGGTTCTACCATGCGTGACGATATTGATGGACTACTTAATGATACATTTAGAAATATAGAGGGTCAGGTAGGGGATGAAGAAGGAGTTGGGGAAAGACTATCTGAAGATGCAAAGAAGTTTTTCAAATTACCGGAGGAAGGAAAACACGAGTTATATCTGGGTGTAAAAATTTCAGTAAACTGAGTTTCACTATTCGGTTGTACTTGCTTAAATCCTTGAATGGGTTGAGCAATGTGGCTTTCTCAGATTTGTTAGAGTTGTTAAAAGAGGCATTTCCCTTTGCTCAGGTACCGAAATCTTTCAACAAGGCTAAAAACATGATAAAAGATTTGGGTCTTCATTATGAAAAAATACATGCATGCCCTAATGATTGCATGTTATTTTGGAAAGAAAAAGAGAATGTCGAGAATTGCTCTATTTGTGGATCTTCAAGATGGAAGAGTGTTGGTCCTTTGGCTAAAGCAAGCTCTAAAATCCCTGCAAAAAGGTTTTAAGGTACTTTCCTTTAAAGCCTAGGCTTCAAAGGATATTCATGTGTCCTGAAACGGCTGCTGCAATGAGATGGCATGCTAATGAACGACCCAATAATGGGAATATAAGACATCCTGCTGATGGGGAAGCTTGGAAGTTTTTTGATTCCTTGCACCCAGACTTCTTTAGAGATCCTCATAATGTTAGATTGTGTCTTTCAAGTGATGGTTTCAACCCGTTTCGGACCATGAGCATTTCTCATAGTACGTGGCCTGTTATGTTGATGAACTATAATTTATCACCGTGGATTTGCATGAAGCCAGAGTATATAATGTTGTCGATGATCATTCCAGGTCCATCTCCAGGAAATGATATAGATGTGTACCTACGACCATTAATTGAAGAATTGAAGGAACTACGGGAAACAGGGATAGAGACATTTGATGTTGAAACCAACCAAACATTCCGAATGCGTGCTGCCTTACTATGGACAATTAGTGACTTCCCAGCATTAGCAATGCTTTCAGGATGGAGCACTAAGGGGAGATTGGCATGCCCCACTTGCAACTATGACAATGTTCTCAATATCTCAAATATAGTCATAAGATGTGTTACTTGGGCAATCAAAGATTTTTGCCTCTTGATCATCCATTCTGACGAGATAAGAAGTCTTTTGATGGTAAGAAAGAGCATAGACCCGCACCTTCTCCATTCTCGGGTGAAGAAGTGTTTGAAGAGCTACTTGAATTCAACATCATCTTTGAAAAAAACAGCAAAAAAGGCCTCGAAGTGATAAAGGTCCATGGAAAAAGAGATCCATTTTTTTCGAATTGCCCATATTGGGTGCATAACAAATTGAGGCACAATCTTGATGCGATGCACATCGATAAAAACATATGTGATAGTTTGCTTGGGACTTTATTGGAAATAGATGGAAAATCAAAGGATCATGAAAAATCTCGCTATGACTTACAAGAAATAGGGATACAAAAGGAGCTACAACCCAAGGATAAATAATGATGGAACAATAAGTTTGGCTAAATCTTGTTTCTACATGAAACCAAAAGAGAAAAGTTTGTTTTGTACTGTCATGAAAAATGCTAAATTACCTAAAAGGGTGTGCTTCGAATATTTCAGAATGCGTGCATGTGAAGGAGATGAAAATATCAGGGTACAAGAGTCATGACGCTCATTTTATGATGCATTACTTGCTCCAGGTTGTTGTTCGAAAAGTGTTGCCCAAGAATGTTTCATTGGCCTTGATTAGGTTGGGAAATTTCTTTAGAGCTATATGTAGTAAGGTCATAAGGCGAAGAGATCTTGAAACATTGCAGTCTGAAATTGTTGAAATAACATGTGAGCTTGAAAAGATTTTCCTTCCAACATTTTTTGACATAATGCCACATTTGCCTATTCATTTGGTGAATGAAATTAAGCTTGGGGGTCTGGCTCATCTTCGTTGGATGTATCCCATTGAGAGGAACATATGTAAGTACAAGGCATTTGTACGTAATCGATCTAGTCTAGAAGCATCAATAGTAGAGGGGTTTTTGGCCGATGAGTGCTTGACTTTTTGTTCGGGATATCTACATGATGGCGTGAAGACAAAATTTAGTAGGTACCAAACTGTGGATGATGAGTGCTCTAAAAATTTGTCACCTATATTCCCTAATATAGGCCATCTTTGGAAGTAAGAAAAACAATACTTCTCTCATGAATCCGCAGTTATGCTTTGAAGCACATCGATATGCTCTATTCAATACTGGAGATGAACAAATGGAAAAGTTTATCGAGTAAGATAAATTATATTAAAATATTTATTTATATTTTATATAAGTTTTTCTTTATTATATGCTTAAACTTGAAATGTTCTTGATGGCAGGGAACATAAGAATTTAATTGTTAATAATAGTAGATCAAATGCATGGGTAAGAGTGAGGGATCATAGTCGGGAATTCAGCAATTGGTTTAAAGAGAAAGTTAAAAATATTGTTGTAACGACCCTGTCGTTTTGCGTTATCGGACCCCGTTCCCCTAAATTAAACTTCCCATAGCGGCTTATTATGATTTATGACTTGCGGGGACTGGTGGTCCGGGATTCGGAAGTGTTTTGAGTGCTATAGGAACATTTGGTTCCTTAAGGTTGGCCTTTAAGGCCAAGTTTGTCTTTGGTCAACGTTTTTAGTAAACGACCTCGGAATCGAGTTTCGTCGATTCTGGTAGCTTCGTATGATGATTCCGGACCTGGGCGTATGTTCGGAATGGGTCTCTGATGACCCGGGAGCGTTTAGGCGCCCAATATTGAATTAAGAGTTCCTTAAGTTCCTATTATGGTTTGGGACGTGTTTTTGCGATATCGAGGTCCGAACAGAATTTCGGGGAATAGTTTCGTCATGTCATTTGGCTAATTAATAGGAGAATTCCATGCTTTGAATATAAATTAATGTATTTGTATAACCTTTGGCTAGTTTCGAGTCCTCGGGTGTAGAGTTCAGAGTTTCAGGCGAGTTCTCGGTCCGGGAAGTAAATTCGACGCAAGGTGAGTCTCCTTTCTAACCTTGTAAGGGGGAAATTATCCCCCTAGGTGATTTAAATGCTATATGTGATAATTTGTGGGGGCTACGTACGTACAAAGTGATGAGAGTTCGTACGTAGCGACTATTACTATTATGTTCGGGTAGTTAAGCCCACATCATGCCTTGTGTTTTACCTGATATGAACTATATGCTTAATGAATTAACGTTACATGTTGCTTATTTCCCCGAAGTTATGGAATTTGAGAAAAACTTGCAAGAAATTGTTCCCTAAAAAGTATCTTCTTTTAAAAGGAATAATGTGTGTGCATGTGACCGTTTCGCAATTTACATTCCGCGAGCGGGGTGTGATTTCCCCCACTCTTATAGGAATGGGTCGTACGACACGGCGGATTGAGAGATGCACTTTTGGTACGTACGGGTCATTCGATCCTCGGCAGTGCATAGAGAGGACTGAGAGATGCAATTTTGGTACGGGCCGTTCGATCCTCGGCAGTGCATAGATGTGAGTACTTTGTGGAGAGGTGCACTTTTGGTACGGGGCGTTCGATCCTCGGCAGTGCACGGACATGAATATCCTATGACTCCGGCCGGTTTTCCTTACCCTGCATGCGTATGATTTAATTGTTACTAAATTCATGGATATTGATTTGACATATATTTGGGGGAAAGTGAAGTGGTAATTGTTTTATTCATTCCAGTACTTTTTCTTGGGTTTCAGTACCTTACATATATATTTGTTGCTTCACTGCTTTTACATGCCTATTGTTTCATTTATATTCTGTTAAATTATACTGTTGGACCTTAGTGAGTGTCATGTCGACCTCTCGTCACTACCTCTTCGAGGTTAGGCGGGATACTCACTGAGTACATATATATTTATGTACTCATGCTACACTTCTGTACTTAATTGTGCAGGTTCTGAGGCTGGTGCTTCTGGTTATCCGACCAGAGCTTGACGTATATTCTGGACCTGACTCCATGGTGAGCTGCCTCCCTTGGCGATTCTCAGCAATACTATGGAGTTATCTTTTGTTTATTTATGTCTATTTCTTTCAACAGTACAGTTTGTATCATCTTTTGTATATTCTACTAGTTCGCTTGTTGACTTGTGACACTAGTTCCTGGCACACACATAGTAGACTCTATGTTTTGGGATTGTATATAATGGTTTCATTGTGGCTGTATTGACTTAAGTTGGGTTATGTATCTGCTTTTATTTAAATGATCTAAGCTTAAAATTTTGGAAATTGTGGGGTTGGTATGTCAAACAAGGATAATCTCACTAGTAAACAACTGTTGGGTTGCCTGACTCCGGTGTTGGGCGCCATCACGACCGGTGTTGGATTTTGGGTCGTGACAATTGTATTGCCCGATTATTTAAGATAGCTAGCCAAAGGACCTAATATGGCAGCCAAAAGATATACAGGATATTTTATTAATGGATACCGATTTCATACCAAAGAACGGGATTCCCGAGGCAAGACTCAAAATAGTAGAGTAGCTTTATCAGTAACAATAGATAGTTTTGCTAGTGCTAGGGACCAAAATCCCATCGATGGCGAGGTTATCTATTATGGAGTAATTCGGGATATCATTGAAATTGATTATTGGGGTTGTTTTAGTGTTGTACTGTTTAGATTTGATTGGTTTCATAATGAAATAGATGAATATGGGTTAACTCGGGTGTACTTCAATAGATTATGCAGTACAAATGACCCTTTTGTGTTGGCATCACAAGTTTATCAAGTGTTTTAGGTGGAGAATCCAATTGAGAAAGATGTTTATTATGCAAGGAGTAAAGTACCTGTTGATTTGTATGATCTGGAGGAAGAGAATTGTCCCAATATTGGAGACACATTTTGGCGGGAACCTAATAATGACATTGGTTCCTCATCTAGATTACTTGATGTAGACATTAGATGGTCAATAGAAGATGTACCCGTTGATATCATTGATATTCCATCTCATGCACAAAATTCACATGATACAGTTGTGGAAACATCGGAAGAGGAGGATAGGTTTGATGATACTGATTGGCACTGGATGGAAGAAGATGATTAAATAACAAAATTTTGAAATTCCTTTAAGTATATTCTTTTTTGAGTGAGTGCTAATGCCTTTTTTGTTTATAAATATTTTATGATTATTTTTATTTATATCCTTTAGAAAATTATTCTGACATGCTTCAATTTTGCAGGATTTGGGATCTGGTAACATTATTGTAGATACTGAATTAATTTAGAGAGATTTGCGATCCTTTTGATCGGTTGTTGAGGCTCGAACCTTCTCCAACGTCCTCTTCTGGTTCAGCTGTGCTACATTTTGAGGTAGAATATAATATTTGTGATATTTCTGTAGCACTTTCTATTTCTGGTTAGCTAACTTCTTACTGGAGCACTTTCTATTTTTGGTTAGTATGTATTTGACTTCTTACTGTATCATCAACGGATTCACTGTTCGTTGTGTGATTCCCTACCGCAAATATATGTTTTGCTAATCATTGTTGTTGCATTTTTCAATTCGCAGTATGAACTCTATGTGAAGTTAGTAGACTTCCTGGAATCTCGTCATAGTACGACTGACTCGTTGCTTGCTGATAAGGAACAGGTATAACCAATCCTGCATTTTCTGCTTCCTCTTATTCAATAGTGTTGCCTTTTGTTTTCACTTTAGTATCTTTTTGCTATATGTTTATCTAACGTAGCTATTCTCATTATTATGTTCCATTTTGTTCTCAGAAAAGTAAGAAGCTAAAAAAGAAGGGCACAACTTCCAAAAGCAAAGGTTCATTGGATAAAGCTACAGGAAAATCAGCAAAGGTTAACTTTTTTTTAATCTCTTTGTTCTCTTCAAAGGAAATGACAGTCTGATACTGCAATTGTTATTGGTTCTGCAGTACTACTTGAACTTAAAATAAGTAATGGTTTATATCATTCTCTTTATGTTAGTAGTCCTGTCTTGATGTGTAAGGGGTCCATGAAGCAGGAGTACTCAATAACTGTCGAGAAGCTATTCTACCACAGCTTCTTCAATCCTTTTATAGAACACTAGTCAATAACTGTTATTCTAGAGCACTAGTCATGATAGAACACTAGTCAATAACTGTTCTTCACAACAATTCAAGTATCTTGTGGGAGTAAAAAAAAAAGTTAAACTGCCATCGAGATTCATTGTCTACACAGCAACATCAAATCTCTACCTTTATTTGATTTTAATCAGAAAAAGATCGACGCTTAAACTGTGTCATGGTGGTTGGACGAAAGTAGTGATTGCAAAGCATTTTCTGCGCTATGAACTGTCAAAAAAATGTGTGCGCTACAGCTGCAGAAATAAAACATGTTTGGGTGACATAGGCTGAAACTAATATTCCAAAGCAGAGAAGTGACATACAACACACATCTTGTCATTATCTATGTAGTTTCACTGTACCAGGTATGTTTCTTGTCATGATGTCTTCTTTAACATCCTTATTACCACTAACTAGTAACTACTGATATCTTGCTGCTAATAGTTTACTAGAAGAAATGGCCCTAAAAGGATCAAATGAATACAAGAGAATAGCTATCTAAAGTGCAAAGAGCATCAAAAGAAATAGGAATCTGACGTTTGATCCTTGTTTGGAATCTGACTTCTGATCCTTGTTTAATGCATTCTGACTTTCGTTTGTTGCATTTGCAGTAAACATGGTTTAATCATGTGTAAATATATAAGTTAGAAGTAAACATTGATACATTCTGTATACACTTTCTTTGACTTGCTTCACAGTTTGCCACCCATGTTATTCTGTTTGTTGATTTGAAGTGATAACCTGTGATGATAAGGATCCACATCTGACCTCCTATAGCTTAAAATAATGAATATCTGCCATCATGATCAGTATATTTTTTTATTGTTGGTTTTGCTAATCTATATTGTGTTTACTTTTCAGAATCTGAACAATATTTGAATACTCATGAATCAAGAAGGGTGTTCAAGCAAAAAGAGAAAATATCCAATTGCATTCCAGCTGGATCACTTGCATCTTTGAGAAATCAAAGGGTTTCGTCGTTGAAAACAAAAAGAACCTTTCAAGTTACAAGGTCAAATGAAAATGAAGTACGACAATCAGAAGCTGGATTACCTTCATCTTTGCGAAACCAAAAGGTTTAGTTGTTGACAACAAAAAGAATCGTGAATATAAGGTCAAATGCAAATGAAGAACGACAATCAGAATTAGGATCTTAGTTGCAAGAACAAGTGCAGCAAGTGCCACGGAATTTCACCTCTTCAGCAACACAAGGAGTACATGAACAAGTGCAACAAGCCATTATGGATTCCATCACTCTTGCATCACAGGGAATACATGAATGATCTGATGATTCTACACATCATGAAGCAAATGAACAATTTGAGGAACAAGGTAAATATATATAAATTTTAATCATAAAAATAACTAACAATAGTGATTGATGCTTATCTTTGCTTTGTACTATTGCAGGCCCAATTTGAGGAACAAGGTAAATATATATAAATTTTAATCATAAAAATAACTAACGATAGTGATTGTTGCTTATCTTTGCTTTGTACTATTGCAGGCCCCTCCTCACCAAAAAGAAAAAGAGGCCGTACTCAAATGTCAAGAGTTCATGGAAGAAAGGAGCGTAAAAGAATTATTCTAAATGAGTATAATCAACCCATTAGTCCTACTGACTAGGGGTGGGCATAAAATTCGAACCGAACCGAACCGAACCGAACCAAACTGAATTAATTCGGTATTTCGGTCTAATTCGGTATTACATTTTCGGTATTTCGGTTCGGTTTTCGGTATTATAATTTTAAAATTTCGGTATACCGAAATACAGAAATTTTATGGACTTTTTTGTGGACCTTACCTATATCTAGTTATCTACCCACCAGGCCCAACCCCAAGCAAGCAACGAAGAAATGGCGTGGTGTAGCCACAATTTAAGGTGGTATTTTTTATCCAGCATTTTTAATGCTGAGCAAAAGTAGCACTAATCTATTAAAATTAATATGAATAGACAATGTTACCCTTTCCTTCCTAAATGAAAATAAGCCATTTTGAGATTCATTCCTTACAACTCTACTTCTCCTTTTGCAATGGGGTTCTGGCGTTTGTACGAGTGTTTCCATTATTTTCATATGTGAAATCCACTTTTGAACAAAAGAAACGAATTGCTTAATCATATAAATTTTATAAGTCTCTCAATTTCTTTTGTGTCTGCTCTTAGGAGTTGAATGCATAGTAAACCATTGACTCATAATAATCACAGATGTGGGAGGACGTAACTTTTGGTTTTCTAAAAGAAGTGGCTTTTAGATTTTCTTAAACAACAGATAATTAGGAAAAATAAAGAAAAAGAAAAACAATTGAGGACAAAGATAATTGTGTTAAGGAAATGTAGTCCTGAAGTCTTGAGCTCAAGATTTGTCTTTGTAACTAGGGAACTTCAGCATACGGGGCTGAAGTTTCCTAGTTATAAGGACAAAAACTTCAGCATACAGGACTGGGGAATTTCAGCTCTAGAGCTGAAGTTTTGTCTTTGTAGCTGGGGAACTTCAGCATACGGGGCTGAAGTAACTGGGAAACTTCAGCTCTTGTCTTTGTAACTGGGGAACTTCAGCATACGGGGTTGAAGTTCCCCAGTTATAAAGACAAAACTTCAGCTCTTTGTAATTGTCTTTATAACTTGGGAACTTCAGCCCCGTATGCTGAAGTTTTGTCTTTATAGCTGGGGAATTTCAGCCTCGCATGCTAAAGTTCCCCAGTTACAAAGACAAAACTTCAGCTCTAGAGCTGAAGTTCCCTTGTGTAACTGAAGTTTTTGAGGATGTATCTGAACTTTATTGTCATTTGAAAATGTGTTTACTTAGTGAGGATGAGAATTTGAGAAAAATGGCTGAGCGGATGCAAGAAAGTTTAAGAAGTATTGGGGTGAGCTTGAAAAAATGAATAAAATAATTTTTATCTAAAAATGTATTCAACTACATCTTGTCCTCAATCTCCATCTAGTTCTACTTCATCTAATAACACATCTAATACATCTTGTGGGAGTGTTATAACTACATCATTAATAAGGACGAAGCTTCACTTGAAGAAACAATTTCTAGTATGGCGTCGGAATGCGTATTAAGCACCAGTGACCGTATTCTTGATCCATTTAGGAGTTCATTGACTCTTAAATGTGTGCAAGCTCTTATTTGTGTTCAAGATTGGTTTAGAGAAGAGAAGAATCCTATTAGTGTTGAGGAAGACTTGAAGTATCTTCAGGAACTCGAGTTTGGTAAGCTTTAATATTTTGTGTGTATTTTAGTTCAAAATAATATATCATAATTCATAATTTTTTATTTGTCATTTTCATTGAAATATTTGATTGAATTATCTTTAGATATGGACAATAATGGAAACACTACTAGCATTGCTTGATGTATAGTTGCAAATTGAAACTTGAGTGGTAAGTTTAATACACTATTTGTTTGGTGATATACTTTTGTAGTTTTGTTTTATTATCATCAAAAAATAATATTCTTACTTATGATTTATATATTGTTTAGGTTCAAGTGCAATCATGCCCCGTGCTCGGTTGGTCATTTTCAGAGAAGATTTGCAGCCATTTTCAAATAATATTCTTACTTGTGAATGTACTTGTGAATAAAGTCATTCAATATATTTAAGGGGTAGTACTTGTGAATAATATTTTATTGTGTTAAAAGATTGTATTGACAACATGGGAAAACTTAGTGACTAATAAGTAATAATTCCAGTCCAGTGAATAATTGAATATAGTAGCCAATACAATGAGCATGTTTATTCAGTAAGCACTGAGCAGCGTTGAAGTTGTCAATACAACGAGCATGTTTTTTTTGCTTTTGTAGTTCGTTGTTCTTTATCATCACCGAATATTAAACCGATACCATACCGAAATCGTACCGAACCGAAATAAGAAATATCGAACCTTACCAAAATATTTAGGTACGGTATTTCGTATATACAGTTGAGAAACCGAATATCGAAAAATCGAACCGAAATTCTTAAATACTGAACCGAAGTATCGAATGCCCACCCCTACTACTGACGATGTTGTAAAAGACTTGGGTAGCTTCCTCGACACAGTGGCAAGGAGTGGGACTTTTTGTCCTCTTAATGTATTTAATTGGAGAAAACAAGACACAAAAGAGGATATATGGAAATATATCAAGGTATGAAGTTCCCGATGTTCAATAAATGTGGATGATATTTCTTATTTCTTACGGTAACCCAATTACACTAAATATGTAAGAAAAATATGATATTCCTGACGAGGCTAAACCATGGATTTTTGAATCAATTAGTATTGCTTGGAGAAAGTATAGGAATCAATCGAAGAAAAATCACTTTAAAGACTATGAGAATGATGAGCTTCGAATGGAGAATAGGCCATTAGTTGTTCAGGAATCTCACTTTAAGGAACTTCTTAAATATTAGAACTCCTCTCCTCACAAGGTAATTACATCAAGAATATGCCAGTAAAATATGCATCATAATATTCACATGTCTCTTATGTTCCTTGGGTGCATATATAAATCTATAGTGTGCATGCATATTTTAAAAATACCATGAGAATCGAAATAAGTTGCTATTTGGTTGAGTTTTATTTGCAGAAAATGTCCGAAATCAATACTGAGAATCGAAATAAGTTGAAGTGTCCGCACGCTGCTGGAAGAACATCTTTTGCTCTAATTCACGAGGTTTGATGTTTTCACTTTTTTTTTTTTTAAATTATGAACTTTCTAACTTTACGTGGAAAGATTCTTATACTAGTTTTCATGTAACTAGGCAAATAAGAAGGAAATGTCTGATACTTCGGATACTCTATCAAGTAAGGACATCTTTCTGGCTACAAGAAAAAGAAAACTTGACCGAGTATACAAAAGCTCATATGACAATACGATTAGTAAAATTGTAAGAAATTTCTAATTTAAAGTTTGTCTTGATTATTTATTTGTTCTTAATTAATGATTCAATTTTATTTACTTAAACTCTTTTCTCTCGCATTTGGTTTGTAGGCTGCAATGGAGATACTACAATCAACTCAAGAAAGTGAAGATGGTAGTCATTCAGCTGATGATTTCCCATCAGTCATGGGACCTGAACATCCAGGTCGCGTGAGATTGTATGGAAGAGGGGTTAAAGACTGTCTTAAAAGGGAAAGGGAATCTTGGATCTTCTTCTGATGCTGCTGATGAGAGGATGCAACAGAAAATGGAGGAAATGGAAGAGAGGATGCAACAAAGAATGCTGGAAAAGTTGAACGAACAAAAGGATGCTATGGAACAACATATTACAATGAACGTTGTCGCATGACTTCAGCGTGTGAACCCATAATTGTGACTTGATCCTGACATGCTAAGGTTCGTAGAAGCTTCCTCTGCATAACAAGCTGTTGTTCAACAAAACAATCGACCATCTGCTGGTAGTAACAATCGAGGTCAGTACTTACCAAATGTTATACATTTTCTTCTATTTCTTCTTCTTCTCCTCCTTCCTTGTGCTTCTTCTTCTGCCACTTCTCTCTCTCGCAAATTCTAAATAGTTTTTTTACTTTGCATATGGCACTTAGTCACACAAATGAAAGAAATTAAAAGAAAATACTTAACATTTGGAATAGTTGCAAAATGTATGGCTTGTGCCTTGTGGTATTTGGCACTAGATAGTGATATTTTGTGTTGTTGACTGCCTTGTTGGCTTGTTGATTGTTGCGATTAAGTTTAATTGTTGTGCTGCTCTTTATGGCCTTGTTGGCCTGTTGGTTTTTGCCATTAAGTTACAAAATGTATGGCTTGTGGTTGTTGCTGCTTTGGTTGGACTGCTGTAGTTTAATAGTTTATGGTGTTTGGTAATTGTTCCTGTTATCTTATAGGGAAAAATAAATAGTCAGAAAGACTATTTTGAAGACCATTGTCAAATAGTCAGCAAGTTATTCGTTGAAATATAATGGTTAGGTTATCTTATTGACAAAGGTTAGGTTGAGCATTATCTTATTGACAAAGGTTAGGTTGAGCATTATCAACCTATAACCATCAAGTTATTCATTGAAATAATAATGGCAAATCATAATAAAATATTATCATTATTAATTATGTTGAATTATATCAAACCCATTTTTGGTTTTGAAACGAGTAGTTCTCTTGAAGAGTAATGGCTTTATTTATCCTCTTTTGTAGGTGGAGTAGATCAAGAAATGGAAAAAGAAGATGGAAGTGAAGAACTAGACCTTACTTGAGATGAATTTTGAATTGCTATAGATGAATGTTCTATAGGAATCTTTTGTTATCAATATTTTTGAAACTTACTCTCTTGAAGTATATTAAACTTATGCATTTGGGGTAGAACATTTGTTTTATGGATATTATTATTTTCTTGATGGATGATTTATATTATTAATAGTTTTATTTTATGATTTATATAAATTTTAGTTGTAACGACCCGGCCGGTCGTTCCGTAGAATCTGTATCTTTATTACTGTTATTGCCTTGTCACGCATTGGTTATACTGTTCATGATGTGTTAGAGCCGGTTAGCTCGGGTTCGGAGTGATTGTAGAAGGAATTGAGACAACTAGTTTCTAAAAATAGCTTTAGAGTTAGAAAAGTCAACTGAGAGTTGACTTATTGGTAAACGACCTCGGAATGCGTATTTTATGGTTCGAAAAGCTTCGTTAGGTGATTTACGACTTAGGAGTGTGTCCAGAATATTTTTGTGATGTCCGGCGTAGAATTAGACTTGAATTGACGGAAGTTAATTTTTGGCGATTTCCGATCGGCAGTGAAAAATAGGCTATCGGGGTCGGAATGGAGTTCCAACAGTTGGAACGGGTTCGTAATGTAATTTTGGATATGTCTGCAAAATTTTAGGTCAATCGGATGTATTTTGGATAGTTTCGGCATCGTTGGTGGAATTTAGAAATTCCAAAGTTCATAGGCTTGAATTTGATGTGTTTTTGTGTTGTTTTTAGTGTTTCGAGAGTGAAACTAAGTTCGAATGATGTTATGGGATATGTTGGTAGGTTTGGTTGAGGTCCCGAGGGCCTCGGGTGCATTTCAGATGCTCAAACGAGCACTTTTGGACTTTGAAGTGCTGCTGTTTTTCTAGTGTTGTTGCAGCAGGGAATTGTTCATCGCAATCGCGTAGAAATGGTTGCGATCGCGTAGAGTAATCTGAGGTACAGGTAATTTTGTGAATCACGATTGCAAGTTCAGGAGTGAGATCGCGTAGGGGAGCAGTGTTGGTCAGTGCGATCGCGTGGGTCTTGGCACGATGTAGAGTTAGAGAGGCGCATGTTGGAGGAGGCCAGTATTCTTCGTGATCGCGTGTGATGGATTGCGATCGCGTGGGGTTGAGGCCCAATTAAATCGCGGTTGCGTGTGAGGTTCCGCGATCGCGTAAGGTCTTTTGAGGGTCTGTGCAAATTGTTCTTCACGATCGCGTGGGAACTCCCGCGATCGCAGTGAAGAAATAACTAGGCATTTTATATTAAAACCCTCCGCGACCATTACTCACTTTTCCATCATTTTTGAACGGGAATAAAGCTTTTGGAGCGATTTTGAAGAGAGAAAACCATTGTCTTCATTGAGGTAAGAATTTTGGACCCTAAAACTCGATTATATGTGACTAAGGATCAAATTATCAGTGTTTAATTTATGAAAATCAATGGGAAAGATTGAGTTTAGGGCTTGAGTTTAAGAGACCTTTTAGGGGAGATTTGAGGGGTCAAACGGACTCAAATTTCAGAGTTCTTTATATGTACGAACTCGTGAGATGACGAGGAACATTTTGGTATAAAGTTTATCAAGTTCTAAGGCGTGGGCCCGGGGGTCGGGTTTTGACTAATTTCAGGTTTTGTGCATAAAATCGATATTTTTGATTGGGTTTCCTTGCCTTAGCATATTTTGATGTGAGGAATCTGAATTTGATAGATTTGGAGCACTCAGAAGTTGATTCAAGCGCATTGCAGAGTAGCTTGTCGGGCTAGTTTGAGGTAAGTAATGTCTTTAAATCGTGTCCTGAGGGTATGAAACCCCGGACTTTGCATCCTTTATGGTTTTTGGAGTGACGCACACACTGAATGACGAGTGTGGGACGTGCACGAACTGGAAATTTAGAAATGATCCTTTTTAGGCAACTATTGAGTTGCGAAACCGCTTTTAAAGTCTATGCTTATTGTATTACTATATTTTGTTATACTTGGGCTGTAAGCCATGTTTGGGGCCTAGTGTCGATCTGTTAAATCCCTTGGGGGCTATTTTCATGATATTCCTCACTTTGAATTATGATTTACACTCAATCTTTCTTGTGAAGTTGTTGACACTCCTATTTGATGATATTACTATTTCTTGAAATGAAATACGGTTTTGGGTCGAGAACCCTGTTTATTTATGACCCAAGTGGCATGTTGAGAGTGTCTGACTGAGTGAGGCTGAGAACCTATATTGTGAGGATATTTATGATATAAGATAGGCCGAGTGCCTGAGAAATGATTTATGCCATGATTTGGCTTGTTTATTAGCGCTTGGGCTGTAGGATCCCCTCCGGAGTCTGTACACCCCTAGTGAGCGCAGGTATCTAATGAGTGCGAGTGCCGAGTGCCTAGTGCAGAGTGACGAGTGATTGGGAGATATGAGTGACTGTGAGGTGTTGAGTGACTGTTGCTGAGCGATGGTGAGGTGCTGAGGGAACATTTGTGAATGATGATTATGGCCCGAGGGGCAGTTTTATGATAATATTCTACTGAGCTTTGATTATGATTCACTTCATTTTTTTTCATACTGATGTTTTTGGGAGTTTTAATGAGAAACATTGGAAAATATACTTGTTTCAAAGGATATTTACGAAAACTGGTTTTCGAACTTATGAACACTTTATTGAGTCTTGGCATCTTACTGTTTTGTGGATTGGTGTATTTGATGCTGTGTGTTTCTTATTCTTCAAACTGTGATTTATTTTCATTACTACTGAGTTGGTGTACTCACCATTACTCCCTGGACCTCTGTGTGCAGATTCAGGTACTGGTTCTGAGCAGTAGCTATCAGAGTTCGTGCATCGTCAGCCTTTCGGGATTTCGAGGTAGCTGTCCAGCGTCCGCAACTTCTCCACTTACCTTCTTCATATAGTACTTAGTATTTGATTCTTAGACATTGATTATGATATTAGTAGAGTTAGTTTATTTCTTAGAAGCTAGTATCGGTTGACTCCAGTCCTGGGGGATTTGCTAGACAGTAAATTATATTATATTTGCTTAAAGACTTAGAAAATTTCTATACTTGTTATGCTGGCATTTGAAGATATTGAGAAATAATATTAAACAACGGTATAGTTATGTGATGGTTGGCTAGCCTAATTCCGCGATAGGCGCCATCACGACCTATTAGGATTTGGGGTCGTGACATTAGTGTTATTATAATTTATTATATATATAAATATTTATTTATAGCAGGGGTTTTATTTTTGTTTCAATTGAACCGTGGCAATAGCCTACCAGAATCGTTGCAATAGGATACAAAATAGTGTTCCATTATACAATGCAAATCGTTGTAATTGGTCATATAAACCGTTCCAAAATGACATATTAACTGTTCCCAGACAAAAAATAACCGTTGCGATAGCATAAAGGAACCGTTGTTATATCCATAAATAACCGTAACAATAACTTACATAAGTGTTGCATTAAATAATATTGTAACGGTTAAGAACCGTTCCATAAACACTATAGTAACGGTTTTAAACCGTTCCAATTGGAAAACATAACCGTTCCAACAGAGAAGGGAAAAACTGTTGCGATAGATGAATCTATAACCACAGAGATGCAAACCGTTGCAAAAAACGTTCCCATAGACCTATTGGTACGTGGACTGATTGATCGGTTTGTAAACCGTTCCTATATCTCTATGGCAACGGTTATACAGTCTGGTGGGAACGGTTTTCCAACCATTATCGTAGGCTAATTTTTCAATAGTGTCAGTGAATTCCAAGATTACCCTTCGTCGTACCAGCAACTCTCACTTATTATATAGTTAATTAATATTGAAACATAAAACTTATCTTATGTACTGCAGAATAAGTCCAATACGTCACATTCAAGTATGGAATATTACAGTTCATTGGAGATGCTTCTTTTGATGAAGATTAACTCACCTATTCAATTTAGTGATAAAGTCTAGTGATTTTGACTTAAAACTTGTATAGAGTACAATTTGGAGCTTAATGTATTAAGTAATCTCATTTTTACATTTTTTAATCGTTCAAGACATTCTATTTCAACCTTTAGATTGGGTTACCAAAGCATGCTGTGTTTGGAAACTAACACATAACAATGGTTAGTTTCCCTTGATGTGCTTTTAACTTCTTATTTTCTCTTGTTTCTATCCTTACATACATATATCCATACTTATATGCCCGGGGCAACGACTCACAGCAAATATACATACTTTCTAATATTACAGAATTGTGTCTTTTGGAGACATTAAATTAAGCACGGTGCTTTAACTTTCTCAACATCAGTAGTTAACATACTTCCATCTTTACGAATTACTACGTCCTCCTAGTTGAAACAAATGAAGCGGTCATAAGTATGTTAGTTCTCATGAAGTACGCGTAACACAGTTTACGAAATTCAAATCAAGAAAAGAAAGCACAGATAGGAATACTAGAAATTGCGCTGCTATGAATTTACGTCGGAGAGTATAGAAAGTAACTAAAACAAGAGAAAGTCTACACTTATCCATTTCCGTCTTACATAAGCAGGTTTAGAGGAAGGCCTAAGGAATTGTAAGTTGATGCAAAATTCCTCACTGATGCAAGTGAACTAAGATCCAACTCCATGGCATCAATTTTAGCTTCTGGAACATCTCTAGTTATTGCCTCTTTAACTTATTTTCCAGCAGAGATATTCCTGACCCCCAATATTACATGAACACCCCGCAGTGCAAGAACACGTGCAGTTTCAGCACCAATTCCACTTGATGCTCCTGTACACAGCAACGGAAATAAAAAACATGTACTTTTCGATAGCAAGAATCCACAAAGATAAAGAGAGCATTTAAGACAGATTATTACTTTCCAAATACTACAACCTCAAACTATTGCAGCTGCACTCCAGACTAATTTGAGTCAGTTTATGGATCTTCTTTACACATTCTGCTCTATTTGGGTTCGTTTCGTTCCAAATACACAATCATATGAAATTCATGCAACTTTAAACAGCGTAAAGGTTTTTTTTTGTGGGTGGGGAGAGTTACACGGTTCAGGTAGTGTTGGGCATATGATTCTGTTTCAAAACGAATTTAAATATTAAGAGGGAGGATCAACCATGATGCAAGTCGTGTTTAAGCAGATTAGACATACATGACGCAAGGTGCATGTAGAGTTGACGGAAAACAAACAATCTATTAATCCTGAAAAATTTATGCACCCTTAATTAGTTTCAATGAAAATTAGAAACCAGAATTGCCCATGTCCGCAAGTACTATGTACCCAACTCAGTTTAGTAAATTGAAAAAGCTAGTTACCAGTAACAATGGCAGTAAGAGCAGAGGCATCAATTCCATGAGTTACTTCCTCAGCTGTTGAATTTGCAGAGAATCCAGAAGCTAATGTCTTTGGGAAAGTCAAATTATAGTTGATAGTTCATTTGAGTCCTTCGGATAATTCTGGTATTTTCACCGGTCGATGGCACTAGATATGGAGATCGGAGAAAATCTATGTTAATTTCTCTATCAGCTAAGAACAAGTTAGGGTTTATTAATGGGAGAATGCAAAGGCCTAAGGAAGGATCAATTTACCTGGACCTGTGGATTAGAGTGAATGATACAGTGATGGCATGGTTATTGAATTCCTTGACCAAGGAGATTAGATCCAGTGTGTTGCATTCCAAATATGCTCGAGATCTGTGGAAGCAGCTCAAAGATAGATAAGGTCAATCTGATATTGCTCAATTGTTTACTTTACAAAAGAAACTTATGAAAACTGTGCAAGGTCCACATGATGTAGCAACCTATTTTAACAACATGAAAGCAATTTGGGATGAGATAGATGCACTAGATTCAAGAGTTCCCTGCACTTGTTTATTGTAAATTTGAAGCAAAGGAGAAGAATAAAGCCTTGGAGAATAGCCAAAAACTTGTTCAATTCTTAATGGGATTAAATGAATCTTACACTATTTGTCGAGGCAACATGTTGATGATGACTCCCAAACCAAACATTGATAAAGCTTATGCTCTTTTGCTTCAAGAGGAGAGGTCCATCCAACCATTAAAAGGTTCTCCCATAGAATCTAGCTCATTCAATGTATCTACTCAAGACCTGACAATTATTCAGGAAAAGGAAAAATGAACTTCAAAACTTATGGTGGAAATATAAACAAATTCAATGCAACCAGAGGAATGACAGATAATAGGAAAGAAATATTGCAAGAAACCAGGCCACACTGTGGAGAAGTGTTATCAAATTCATGTGTATCCAGAAAAATTTAAACCAAATAAGCCTAGAAGGTTTCAAAATCCTAGTTCACATATGGTTCAGGGAAATACAGTCTCTGCTAAAGAAGGGATCTATAATACTCCACGTGCACACATTCAAACCAATGCATTTTGCAAGACACAGGAACCTCTAAGTTAGAACAATAATTCAAGTGTTGTGGGGATCACTCAAGAGCAATACTCTCAGTTGTTAGATTTACCACACCAAGTCAAAATTGATCAGTAGACACCTTCAAGGTCTGAGGTCAATGTAACTACAAATTATGCTGGTATCTCTCCTATTCTACCTTTAATCCTTTCTGATAATTATGTTGTTCATTCCTAGATTCTTGACACAGGAGCATCTGAGACATGACCTCTAACAAGTATATCATTTCTAATCTTCAGCCTTTACATCATGCTTTAACTGTAAACTTGCCAAACTCTCATAAGATTAGAGTGACACATGCAGTCATGCAGCAAATGTATCTTTGTTCCCAGACATAGTTCTAGCCAGAGTGTTATATGTCCTCTCTTTTAAATTCAACTTGCTATCTGTACACAAGTTTTGTACTCAATTTGGATGTGATCTGATTTTTTCTGCTTTTTTGTGCACCTTGAAGGGTCCTTCTCTGAAGAGGCCTGTGGGTCTTGGTAATGTCACAAATGATCCCTATCTTCTTCAGTTCATTCATCCAGCTTCTGGACAACCATCTGCTGCTTCACTGCCTATGAATAAAGTTTCTTCTCATCATCCAATTCATTTTATGTCTAGTTCTATATCTAGTTATGTAGATTAAATTCACAATGTATGACATATCTGTATTCGTAAAAATAAGCTTCACACGCGTAATAGTTATGATGACTCAGCAATCCATGTAGAGCAATGAAAACTTGACAACTGGACGAGAATTTATGAAGAGGTACGAGATAAAGAGGAACATAACAACATACCCACGAGGTAATCAGATACAGGAATCTCAACCTGATTGAGGAGATGAAGAGACACGGTCAGAATGAATCAAGGAAGAATAAAGGGCAGATTCGGAGATCTTCAATTAATGAGCCAAACGTTACATAATCATTGTAACGTTACATTAATGCCATTATTAGTCATTAATGCTCAACCACTGAAAAGAGTAGACGTTATATTAAGAAATTCCCTATAAAATGGAGTAAAATATAAGTTGTATAGACACGTTCAAACCACTATTGAAATACACTTACTTTTTATGCATCTTACTGTTTTTCATTTACGAATTTACTTACAATTATTAGCATATTCTTTGGTTATCAGAAATCCGTGTTCTTCTTAAAATAGCTTTGGCAGAGAATCTAATTTTTTTGTTAAACAAATTGGTTTCGTTACCGGAAATCTGATAATCTCTGCTTTTTCTCAAACAACATTCTCTGAATTATGTTGAATGCCAACGACAACAACTAACAGAGGATTGGAACTCCAGTTCCATCACCTTCAGGATCTCCACGAGGCTCAAGGGAACATTCCCCAGAGAGATCTATGACTCAAAACAATAATCACAATGAAAACGAACAAACAGGAGAACAAAATCATGCAAAACAAATGGTTGGTGAATATGTGACTCAAGCCTTACAAGCTTTCATGAGGGGACTACCAGCTGCATCACCTACACCTCCTCCCAACACCAAAACTGTGGAAAATCCACAGTCCGGATTAGCAAATTCAGGAAGTAGAGGCACTCCAAATGAGTCTCTCGAAACAAGACAAGGTATGCCTAATAAATCAGAATTACAATCTTTATTACTAACGTTGCAGAAACAGGTGAAGGAACAAAACGATCGAATCGAGAAAATTCCTGGAGTACCTGTTAACCAAAGAATTAGATTATCTGCCAAAGCTATTTTAAGAAGAACACGGGTTTCTGATAACCAAAGAATATGTTAATAATTGTAAGTAAATTCGTAAATAGAAAGCAGTAAGATGTATAAAAAGTAAGTATATTGTAATAGTAGTTCGAACGTGTCTATACAAGTTATATTTTACTCCCTTTTATAGGGAATTTCTTAATATAACGTCTACTCTTTTCACTAATTGAGCATTAATGACTAATAATGGCATTAATGTAACATTACAATGATTAACCGTAACTGTTGCGTGAAGATTATGTAACGTTTGGCTCATTAATTGAAGATCCCCGAATCAACCCTTTATTCGGCCTTGATTCATTCTGACCCTGTCTCTTCATCTTCTCAATCGGGTTGAGATTCTCGTGTCTGATTACCCCGTGGGTATGCTGTTCCGTTCCTCTTTATCTCGTGCCTCTTCATTGAGTCACGTCTAGATGTCATGATTTCATTGCTCCACATAGATTGTTGAGTCATCATAATTATTACACGTGTGAAGCTCATTTTTACCAATACAGATAGTCCCCCCACTTACCATTTATTTATCAATTAATATTTGGTAAGTGGATACTCATTTATGGCGGGAATATTTTACCGCCGCTTCACTCGTGCCATTACATCCGTCTCTGAATGTATGCATCGTTTGTCACTTCCATTTAATGCCCGTGCCACGTGGTATTCCCGGATTGGTTCTGCAACTATTCATCTCCTTTTAGGGATTTTTGCGGCTGCATCAGTCACGAAGTGACAACTTCAATTATGAATTTCACATCACTATTTTTTCCATTTTTTGACGGTTGTCTTCGAGTATAAATACCCCTTTTCCTTTCTTTACTTTCACAAAAAACTTCTAACTTTATTTCTTTATTTGTAAATTCTTTTTCTTCGTAAATATGTCTTCTTCAAACCAGCAATCTAAAAAGGTCATCATCGTAGATGAAATGACTCCCTCTTCTGCTCCAACACGGAGTAGGAGAGGTGGTAGGCTTAGGAATTTAGGTTCTACTCCTTCCAGGGGTTCTTCTTCTTCTCTTATTACTCCCTCATCTTCTTCTAGGTCTTCTGTTTCCTTACCTTCTTCGAGGTCTAGGGATTCAAGATCTTCGTCAAAGAGTAGAGAACACAATGAACCACTTAGGGAGCCGAGGGTCGATGAAATTGTCCCTGCGGAGTTTTCTTTCGCCAAGGATAGTCAGGCCATGAGTGAACAACTTTCTTCAATGTCTTCGCATGACAGTGCCGACCTTTATCCTACCTAAATAATAGAGGGCTTGGTGTCTCCTGTACGCAGGGATTGTTTTTGGAAGCCTGTTTTTCCTGTTATTGTTCCCAACGATAACCAAAGAATTACCTCTTACAAGGCCGGGTATTCTTATGTCTATACTTATCCTTTCACATTAGGATTCAAGCCTCCCATCGACCCTGTTATCATCGAGTTTTGTCTATTCTTCAAAATTTGTCTGGGACTAGTCGGTCTTCTTGTTTGACGAGTTGTCGTGTGCCTTAGGTATTTGGCCAATTTAGCTTCCGTACCCTTCACTTTTCATCATCTTATTGACCTCTATTCTCCGATGTTGTTCCGCAAAGGAGTGTTTACTCTCGCGGCTAGGAGTAAAAGGGTGTTAGTTACTCCAGATGATGACAAAGGCCGAGGGTGGTATGTCTGGTATGTTGCTGTCTCTACTGCAAGTTTAGTAGGTGCAAAAAATCTCCCCTTCCCTGAGAAGTGGAACTTTGCTCGTGAGTACAGTTTTGCTTACTTTCCTTTCCTTTGCTTTTGATAATTTATCAGTACCGTGACTGCTTATTTTCTTTGCAGCAATCATGGGAACCTTTGAGAATGTCTCCGATTTTCGTGATTGGGTAGAAAAACTCTTGTTGATTGATCCTTTAGAAGAATGTTCGTGGAAATACCTCTCTGGGAGGTTTGGCTGGAAGGTTAAGACGGGTAAGCGAAGTTTTTTGGTTTTAACTTTTTTCTTCTTTTAAGTTTTATCTGATCCCTTTCGTTTAGTAGGGTTTGCTGCTCGTGGAATTTCTGCTGCGGCTGTGTCCGCTTCAAGGTTGTCCCTGGTAAAGGCCCAGGAGATCATTGTTGGTTCCTCCTCGTCGAAAAGAAAAGCAAGTGGGTCCAGGACCTTAGAGGAGGAAGAGAAAGAGGAAGGTTCACTGGTCCACAAGTCACGTAGGAGAAGGGTGGTCTCTGACGATGAGTCTGCACCCGGTGTTGATCCTCCCCTGCCTGAATCCGAACTTTCTGCCCCCGGGATGCAACTCCCTCTCCTGTTCGTGAATCCATTGATCTCCTGTTCCATCAAGGTTTGATACCATTTCTGATGAAGCTCATCTTGCTGTTTTCTCTCCTTCTGCTCCTAAAGAACTTCCTTCAACTGCTTCCGCTGTTGTTTCTGCTCCCATGGTTGTTCATGTTCCCGCTGCTATTTCTGCTCTCGTGGATGTTTCTGCTTCTCTGCCTACTCTGCCCGTGGCTCCTTTATCCGCCCCCGCTATAGAAGTAGGGTCTTCCAGCACGGTGGAGATGAGGAAAGTTATAATAGAAGTTCCAGCGACGGGCAGCCTCTTGAAAAAGTCGGGCCATGCTGATGTATGGTTAAATCCATTGATAGGCCCGACCGAAAAGTCTAAGCTGGAAAGCCACAGCTCAGTGACGTGGATGAACGAGATTGTGCACTCGTCCTTAAAGGTAAAACTAGCTCTTCTTTCATACTTATATATATACTTACCGTATCTGATTTATCTTTTTATGTAGATCAATCTTGTGGGCACAGAGTTAATGAAAAGAGTAGTTCAGATGGAGCAAGCAACAAAGGACTTCCAAATTGAGGCTGATAATTGGAGGGAGAAGTACGAGGGTCTACAACTTGACATGGAGGCAGTGGAGGAGGAAAAGTGTACCTTGGAGTAGCAAGTTAGGGTTATGGCAGCAGAACTGGTCGTTGAGAAGGTGTCGTCGAACCAGGCAGGTAAGGACAAAAGTGTCCTAGAATCTTCATTTGCATAGCAGCTTTCCCGTGCCACGGGGGATATTAGGAGCCTAAAGGCTTTACTGGACCAGAAGGAGGTGTACTCTGGTGAACTTGTACAATTGCTCACTGAAACCCAGGAAGATCTCCGTAACTCTTCAGAGAAGGTACTGTTTCTGGAAAGATCCCTCACTCCTTTGCAGGTCTCTCACGATGCTGCCGTGGCTAAAAGAGATGAGTTAAGAGCTGAAGCTAAATAGTGGAAGAAGGATTATGAAGCTCTTGAACACAAAGCAGCCGTCGATGTTAGCTGGGCTTATTTGAATGCCCATCTTGACACATTGATGGAAATGCGCCAAGAGGGTTTTGACTTGGAAGCCGAAATTGCTAAAACAAGAGAGACGATTGAGAAGTCTCAGCAAAGTCAGAATGTCTCTTCACCTGAGGTTAAGGTCCCTGTTTCTCGTGTCTCCCCATCTTAAGCTGCTCCTCCTGCCAGTGAAGACAGCCCCCATCTGGAAAAGTTTAAAGATGTCACGCCCCAACCCCGGGGGACACGACCGGCGCTTAACCGAGTGAACCCAGTCAAGCACACCTGTTTAGCCTTTCCTACCTGACTCTTTTAGTCCCTGAGTTTATAACATAACATTATTTACTGAGCTAGCCTGAGATGAATCAAAAGAATACATTTATGATATTAAATCCATTTTTCCCTTCACACCGATATCAACATTTAGATCTTCCAAAACATATATACTAATCACAATCTTTAAGAGATGGGATTACATTTACGAGTTAGCCCATCAACTACCCAAAACATACATGACCCACATAAGTGTCTACGGAACCTCTAAAAATAAGGAAGATGAACATAGTCCTGCCGGCGACAAGGCCCCGGCTATACCTCGAAATAGAACAACATATACAAAAGAGAGCAACATATATTTACACGCGGCACCGGGAGGAATTGGGGCTCACTAGAACTACTGCAAGGAGGAGGAGAGGGCACCACTATCGACGATCGGCGCTACCAGCTACAGAGCCACCTACATCCATAAGAAGATGTAGCTCCCCCGGCAAAATGGACGTTAGTACCATTGAATAGTACTAGTATGTATGATCAAATTCTACTCTAGATAGAATAAATATCAAACATGTAATGATACAATTAGAGACTTCATATAACAATTCACAGAAATAGGGGAAACCACAAATAAGAGTCACCATGTCTTCTTATCCCGTTTTGCCATCTTTTGGTTAATAGTCTTTTTTAAAGCCAAGTGCCATTATTTTAATATACCACCGTGTCGTTGTCACACTGAGTCTGGTCTCTGCCCGACCGTCTAAGCCATCCTAAGTGAGACATCACAGCATAATAGTTTTATAATTACCACCGTGTCTTTATCACACGGAGTCCAATCTCTGCCGGACCGACTAAGCCATCTCACTTGAAACAGTAAGACATTATCAATATCATGCTTTCATAATTACCACCGTGTCGTTATCACACGGAGTTCGATCTCTGCCCGACCGGCTAAGCTATCTCACTTGAAACAGTGAGACATTATCAATATCATACTTTCGTAATTACCATCATGTGTACATCATGGAGTTCGATCTCTGCCCGATCGGCTAAGCCATCACTCTAGAACATAACCATCTCATTTTAATCTTTTAGTTCACATCTCTTCTCATCATCTAGTTTATAGTTCTTGGCAATTGGGCATATTTAACCTTTTAGGTTACATTCCTCTCTCCAACCATATCATGTACCCATCTTTCATATCAACTAAAACCATCACACATGAGGATTCGTACGCATAGAAAAGGAAGAGCACGATGATTACAATTCATACTTTCAAATAGCATAGTGACATGGTAGTAACTTAGAACAACACAGAAGCAAGAGTTTTGCAACTTAACACATAGAATCCATTTACTCTTTCTAAAATCAAACAAGGGAATTCATACCGTATATTTGAGCACCAACGAGTCTATTCTAGGAAGATTAGAGTTAGCCATACATACCTCGATTGGGATTTTCCTTAATGCCTACTACAATTCACCGGACTCTTTAGCACCTTCAATCTAATTCACAATGTAGCACAATCGTACCCAAAATTAGGAATAATGATCATGTCTTGAGCTCACTTTAGCATTGTATCAAACATTAGGTGTTCATTAAGATTGCATGGTCCCATTTTTATTGAAAGATTACTTTAACCCATTTCCCCCTATAAGTTTAAGATTTCTTGAATACATGCATGGAAGGCTTCTATCCCCATTCCCATGAACTAATCCTATCCATGGCCCATTCTAGCTCAAATCTGGAAATCAAAGTTGGTGTGTTAGAAATTTACCTCTTAAGTGAAGAAATTGGTACTCTAGTTGATTAATCCCCTTGAGTGGTGATTAAAGATTAATTTGATGAACAAGGGGCCTTCTCCATGGAACTCCTCCTCAATTAACTCTAATAAGTCAGAAAAATGGCTAAAAAGATGGGGGATGGGTGTTATATAGGTCTGGGGGTCGGGTTCAAAATTTAGGAAAATGGATGCCCCGACGCAGGTTTGTGGTCCGAAATGCGATCGTATTTCGGTTATGCGATCCGCAAACCTGCCGCATAACTGGTCTCAACTGGGTGTAAAAGAAAAGGAAACTGCCCAGGTATGTGACAACTATGCGGTCCGCATACCTGTTATGCGGTCGCATAGTGAACCGCATAACTCCCTCCACAAAACTCGAGTGCAAATACGCGATGAACTATGTTGCCCATATACTCGAAATACGATCACATTCTGGTCCACATAATAGCCCTCAGAATGGACAACAAACTGTCCAATTATGCGACCATTATGTGGTCTGCATACCTGATATGCGACCGCATAGTGGACTGCAGATCCTCATCCCTTCATGAATTTTCTCCCTCTAAGTCCGTGGGTACTTTTCACTCCTAAGAGGTCCGAACCTAAGAATTTCTACAGCTATTTCAACATAGGGATCTAACTGGGAATCGTTTTTGGTTAAGGATTCTACGGGTCTTTACATCCTCCCCCACTTAAGAACATTCATCCTCGAATGAGGATCGGGGAATTACTTGGGTTCGAAAATACTATATGCCAACCCCAAAATTTAACTAACTCCCAATTTTTCTATAAATTTTGCTAGAGTTTCCTTTGTAATTAGGCCTATCCACCTGTCAGAGAGCCCCCGAAACATGTTTTAACGAACTTCGCATAATCAGTCAACACAATAGCACATACATACAACAACAAATTAAGGAGTAATAAGAGGACAAATGATTAGGGAAGTAGGGTGGCTCTACACAATACGACAAGAAATTCAACTGCTTAGAGATGATGACTTCGTAAACTATCACCTGACTTATTCAAACAAATGAGGGTACTTCTTTTTCATTTCATTCTCCACTTCCCAAGTAGCTTCCTTGATTGATTCCGCCATAATACTTTAACTGATGTGATTTCCTTATTTCTCAACTTATGAACCTGTCTATCAAGGATAGCAATTGGAACTTCCTCATATGAAAACTCTTCGTTAACTTCAACGGTCTCAACCGACACGATGGAAGACGGGTCTCCAACCACTTTCTTCAACATGGAAACATGAAACACCGGGTGCACCAATGACATTTCAGGAGGCAACTCTAGTCTATACGCCACCTATCCTAACCTTTGAGTTATTCTATAGGTCCCGACATACCTTGGACTCAATTTCCCTTTCTTTCCAAACCGCATGATCCCCTTTATGGGAGATACCTTCAAGAACACCCAATCATTTTCTTGGAACTTCAAATCCCTACGACAAACGTCTGAATAGGATTTCTAACGGCTCTGAGCAGTTTTTAACCGCTCCTTTATGATTCTAACCTTCTCCATAGCTTGATGCACGAGATCCGGTCCCAACAGTTCGACCTCTCCCACCTCGAACCGCCTAATCAGTGACCTACATCTCCTACCATACAAGGCCTCAAATGGTGCCATATGAATACTGTCATGGAAGCTGTTGTTATAGGAAAATTCTATAAGTGTCAAATGATCATCCCAACTACCTTTAAAATCAGGCACACAAGCACGCAACATGTCCTCAAACGTTTGGATAGTTCGCTCTGCTTGTCCGTCAGTCTGCGGGTGGAAAGCTGTGCAGAGATTTACCTGCGTCCCCAAACCCTGCTGAAATTTCTTCCAAAAGTTAGCTGTGAATTGGGCCCCTCGATCTGAGATAAGAAACTGGAGTGCCATGGAGCCTAATTATTTCCTTGATATACAACTGAGCATATTGTTCTGCAGTGTCGGTGGACTTGACCGGCAAGAAATGTACTGACTTCGTAAGCCGATCCACTATTACCCAAATTGAGTCAAACTTGTGCGGAGTGCGGGGTAACCCTACCATAAAATCCATATTGATCATCTCCTACTTCCACATTAGTATTTCTATAAGTTGTGCCAACCCACCAGGCCTTTGATGTTCGGCCTTCACTTGCTGACAGTTCCGACAGTTGGCCGCAAAGTCCGCCACACCCGTCTTCATGCTATTCCACCAATAAACTTCCTTGAGGCCGTGGTACATTTTCGTAGAACCTGGGTGTACGAAATATCTAGAATTATGAGCCTCTGCCGTTATCCTTTCCCGAAGGTCATCCGCATCCGGGACACTTAATCTTCCTTGGCACAGCAAGACACCGTCATCCTCTCTAAGCGAAAAATTTGTGGTCCTATGATTAAGAGTTTCCTCTTTTAGCCGCGCCAACACTTGATCATTGTCTTGCTTTTCCTTGACTTCTGCCACAAGTGATGATTCTGCTCTGTTACGTACTATAACATCCCCTTCATCGTAGGCCGTATGACAAACTCCTAGACTGGCCAATTGGTGAGCTTCTTGAGCCAAGGGCCTTTGACCTGCTTCCAAGTGAGCCAAGCTACCCATGGATTTCCGACTAAGAGCGTCCGCCACCACATTAACTTTCCCTAGATGATATAAGATATTCATATCATAATCTTTGAGAAATTCCAGCCATCTCCTCTGCCTCAAGTTTAATTCCTTCTGTTTGAATAGATATTGGAGACTTTTGTGATCTGTAAACATGTCCACATTGACTCCATACAGATAATGCCGCTAGATTTTTAATGCAAAAACAACTGTTGCAAGCTCCAAATCATGCGTTGGATAATTCCTTTCGTGATTCTTAAGCTGCCTTGAAGCATATGCTATGACCTTACCACATTGCATTAATACACTCCCAAGACCCCCCTTGAAGCATCACAATACACCACAAACCCCTCGGTACCCTCTGGCAAGGTCAACACCGGTGCCGAAGTCTATCTTGATTTCAATTCCTGGAAACTTCTTTCACAAGCATCGAACCACTGGAACTTGACTGCTTTCTGCGTCAGCTTAGTCAATGGGGAGGCGAGAGTAGAGAATCCTTCCACGAACCTCCGGTAATACCCAGTTAAACCCAAGAAACTGCGAATCTCGGTCGGGTTTGTAGGTTTAGGCCAATCCTTTACTGCTGCGATCTTATGGGGATCAACCTGAATCCCTTCCCTGGAGACGACGTGGCCCAAAAAGGTGACTGATTCAAGCCATAATTTGCATTTCGAGAACTTTGCATACAACCGGTGCTGATGAAGAGTCTGCAGAACTGCCCTGAGCTGATTAGCATGATCTTCTAAGCTTCACGAATATACAAGGATATCGTCGATGAAGACTATCAAAAAAGAGTCAAGAAATAGCTTGAAGACCCGATTCATAAGGTCCATGAAAGTTGTTGGGGCGTTGGTTAGCCCAAAAGATATTACCAAGAATTCAAAGTGCCCATATCGAGTCCTGAAAGCTGTTTTAGGAATATCCTGCTCCCTTATCTTTAGTTGGTGATACCCGGACCGCAAATCAATTTTTGAGAAGAACCTAGCACCTTGCAATTGATCGAACAAATCATCTATCTGAGGCAATGGGTATTTGTTTTTGATTGTGACCTTGTTGAGTTGCCGGTAGTCAATACACATTTGCAGGGACCCATCTTTATTTCTGACAAAAAGATTTGGTGCACCCCAAGGCGACACACTTGGACGAATGAAACCCTTTTTTAGAAGATCCTTCAGTTGCTCCTTTAACTCCTTCAATTCCGATGGTGCCATCCGGTAGGGTGGAATAGATATCGGTTGCGTGCCCGGCAATATGCCAATCCCAAAATCAATCTCCATGTCTGGAGGGATCCAAGGGAGCTCATCCGGAAAGACATCAAGGAATTCATTCACAATTGGCACGGACTCGGGAGCAGGCACCTCAGAGGTGGTGTCTGCAACTCGGACCAAATAGTAGATACACCCCTTTCTGATCATCTTTGAGGCCTTAAGGTAGGAAATAAACCTACCTCTTGGCATAATATTATTCCCCTCCCACTCAATAGCTGGCTCATTAGGAAACTCAAGCCTCATAATTTTGGTTCGTTAATCGAGTTTGGCAAAGCATGAATAGATCCAATCCATTCCCATTATTACATCAAAATCAATCATTCCTAGCTCAATAATATCAGTCGTTGTATCCCGACCACACACTGTGACAACACAATTCCTATAGACCCGCGTGGCCGTAATAGATTCACCAACCGTAGTCGATACTAAGAACGGCTCACGAAGTTGTTCTGGTTCTATCCCAAAGTTTGAAGCAATATAAGGAGTGGCATATGATAAAGAAGACCCGAGAACAATAAGGGCATACACGTCATGAGATTGAACAGTCAAAATACCTGTGACGACATCTAGAGAAGCCTCTGCACTCTGATGACCACTCAGGGCATAAAATCGACTGGGTCATCCCTGACCCCGTGCACCACCCCTAGCTGCACCGCGCCCTACTGATGCTGGAGGGCCTCGGGCTGGAGGGTGTGATGAGGATGTAGCAGCTAAAGAACTGGATGGCTGGGTGGTGCCCCTACCTGCCCCCTGACTGGATGAACGACAGTCTATCTGAATATGGCCCCTCATCCCGCATACATAACATACCGGCATGTCCAAGTAACAGAGCCCCGAATGAAACCTCTCACACTTAGGGCATGGGGCCCTCCGCTGCTGCTGGAATCTCCCTCCTGATCGACCCGGCGAATGGAACCTCCTGCTACCTGAACTGGCCCCAAATCGGCCTCCCTGCTGATGATGATGCCCTAATGGTGGGGCACTAGCTGAGGACTGAACATAAGACTGGGGTGGCCCTGATGACCCATCCCGAGGAACTGGTCTCCCACCTCCGAATGAACTCCCAAGGTTGTCCGCTGACCGGGCCCTACTACCACCTTCTCGATCCATCCTTAGCTTCAACTTTTGAGCCTCTATAGCCTAGGCGAATCCCACAATCTTCCCATAATTCATGTCAGAATGTAGAGCAATTGTGGTAGCTTCATTGACGACCAAGGGACCAAGGCCTTGTATGAACCGACGAACTCTAGCCTCCATAGTTGGCATCATATGAACAACATACTTGGACAGGCGCACAAACTCCATATGATACTCCCACACACTTCTACTCCCTTGTTTGAGGACCTCAAACTCTGAAGCACGAGCTCCCCTAATCTCGGCGGGCAAGAAATGATCTATGAAGGCATCTGCGAACACACTCCACCTCGCTGGAGGGCTCCCCTTCTCACGGGAATCCTCCCACATCTCAAACAAAGAATATGACGCCCCTTTCAGACGATAGGAGGCCATCTCTACTCCCTCTGTTTCAGTAAAATGCATAACTCGGAGGGTCTTGTGCATCCCATCAATGAAATCCTAAGGGTTCGCCTCGGGGTCGGTACCTGTGAACTCCGGAGGGGCTAACTGAAGGAACCTGTTAACCCTAGAATCGAAAGAATCCCCTTTCCCGCTAGAGGATGTGGGGGAAACATTTGGCCTCTGCGCCGGAGAGGCCACCAACTGTGTCAGCATCTGAATAGCTCCCCTAAGGTCCCCATCAGAAATACCGGGACCGGAAAATAGGGCTGGAGGAGGGTCAGGAGTATCAGCGGGAGGGATTGTGGCGCCCTCCGCTTGAGTAGGAATTAGGATGGCCCGGTCTGGGATGGAGGAGTCAGGCTGATTCATAGATGGGGAATTATTCTCACCCGCATAATTCAACTGGGAATCAATGGCCACTCCTGGGGTGGCATTGGCCTTTTGGTCGAGTTGCGCTTTCTTCCTGGGTGCCATTTACTGAAAGTTAAAACAATGCACGAGTTAGAGAGAGAAACAACCTCACTTTACACTCCATCGCACAATACAGAATAACAATGAAGGGTAGTATTCCTAAATGTCCAAACAGCCCCCTAATTATAGATGTGGTCGACAACACACTGATAAGAAGGGCTCTACTAGACCCGGCTCCGAGACATCCTAGGACACTTTAAAACCTTAGGCTCTGATACCAAGTTTGTCATGCCCCAACCCCGGAGGACGCAACCGGCGCTTAACCAAGTGAACCCAGTCAAGCACGCCTGTTTAGCCTTTCCTACATGACTCGTTTACTCCTCGTGTTTATAGCATAACATTATTTACTGCGTTATCAGGAGATGAACTAAAAGCATACATATAGGATATTAAATCCATTTTTCCCTTTACATCGATATCAACATTTAGATATTCCAAAACATACATACTAATCACAATCTTTAAGAGATGGGATTACAGTTATGAGTTAGCCCATCAACTACCCAAAACATACATGACCCACATAAGTGTCTATGGAGCCCCTAAGAATAAGGAAGATGAACATAGTCCTGCCAGCGACAAGGCCTCAGCTATACCTCAAAATAGAACAACATATACAAAAGAGAGCAACATATATTTACACGCGACCCCGGGAGGAATTGGGGATCACCAAAACTGCTGCAAGGAGGAGGAGAGGGCACCACTATGGACGATCATCGCTACCAACTACAGAGCCATCTACATCCATAAGAAGATGTAGCGCCCCCGGCAAAAGGGACATTAGTACCATTGAATAGTACTAGTATGTATGATCAAACTCTACTCTAGATAGAATGAACATCAAACATGTAATTATACGATTAGAGACTTCATATAACAATTCACAGAAATCGGGGAAAAGCACAAATAAGAGTCACCATGTCTTCTTATCCCCTTTTGCCATATTTTGGTTAATAGTCTTTTTAAAGTCAAGTGCCATTATTTTAATATACCACCGTGTCGTTGTCACGGATTCCGGTCTCTGCCCGACCAGCTAAGCCATCCTAAGTGAGACATCACATCATAATAGTTTCATAATTACCACCGTGTCATTATCACACGAAGTCCGATCTCTGCCCGACAGGCTAGGCCATCTCACTTGAAACAGTGAGACATTATCAATATCATGCTTTCATAATTACCACCGTGTCGTTATCACACGGAGTTCGATCTCTGCCCGACTGGCTAAGCCATCTCACTTGAAACAGTGAGACATTATCAATATCATACTTTCGTAATTACCACCATGTGTACATCATGCAGTCCGATATCTGCCCGATCGGCTAAGCCATCTCACCCTAGGACATAACCATCTCATTTTAATCTTTTAGTTCACATCTTATATGATTTTACCCCTTTTAGTTCACATCTCTTCTCATCATTTAGTTTACAGTTCTTGGCACTTGGGCATATTTAACCTTTTAGGTTTCATCCCTCTCTCCAACAATATAATGTACCCATCTTTCATATCAAATAAAACCACCACACATGAGGATTCGTACGCATAGAAAAAGATGAGCATGATGATCACAATTCACACTTTCAAATAGCATAGTGACATGGTAGTAACTTACAACAACACGGAAGCAAGAGTTTCTCAACTTAACACATAGAACCTATTTACTCTTTAGAAAATCAAACAAGGGAATTCATACTGTATATTTGAGCACCAACGAGTCTATTCTAGGAAGATTAGAGTTAGCCATACATACCTCAATTGGGTTTTTCCTTAATGCCTACCATAATTCACCAGATCCTTTAGCACCTTCAATCTAATTCACAATGTAGCACAATCGTACCCAAAATTAGGAATAATGATCGTGGCTTGAGCTCACTTGAGCATTGTATCAAACATTAGGTGTTCATTAAGATTACATGGTCCTTTTTTTATTGAAAGATTACTTAACCCATTTCCCCCTATAAGTTTAGGATTTCTTGAATACATGCATGTAAGGCCTCTATCCCCATTCCCATGAACTAATCATATCCATGGACCATTCTAGCTAAAATCTAGAAATCAAAGTTTGTGTGTGTTGGTTAATTTCCAATGCACACGCAAGTGTACGTGGTCGACAAGTAATATAGGAATTGAA
>ML370694.1:9111-37885 GCA_005239525.1 Nicotiana knightiana | reverse complement strand
GTTGATTGTCACCAATTAATCAATGCTTTATATACTTACATGGAGGTTGGAGCAACTGAAACCTCATATATTTTTGCTTGTATGAACGAACTAAATGATAATTTACAACAATTATATAATAATTATGCAAGTATAGTTGATTCTGTTGCTGTTAATGCCAATGTTAATCCCACTATGCAGTGTGCCACTTCTTCAGGTTCCACTACTTTGAATGATGATGAAATAGTTGATAGTTATAATATTTTTTCTACATTTGCTACAACTCAAACCAGTAGCAGAAACATTGATGAACTTCAATTCTACTTGCAGAAGCAAAAGGAGATTCGCACAAAGGAATTTTCAGCGTTGGGATGGTGGCGTGAGAATGAAAAGCAATTTCCTGTTCTTTCTGCTATGGCTCGGGACGTGCTGAATGTGCCAATTTCAACTGTTGCATCAGAGAGTGCATTTAGTCAAGCAAGACAACAACTAGGAGACACCCGTCACTCATTGGGAAGCAATGCTTTGGAAGTTTTAGTATGTTTCAGAGATTGGATTAGATCGGAACGAAGAAATCAAGGACGTGAAGATGTTGATAGCCCAGAAGACGAGGAACTTGGAGATATATTAACACATGGTAACCCATCTGAATTTAACACTCCAGAAGAAGGACAATCAGTTCATATTGATTATGAAGAACTTACAAGAGCAATGCAAAACCTTGAATTTACTACTTGTTGAATTTAGTACTTAGTTGTAACTTGTAAGAGTTGAATTTTGAAATTTGATATTTGAAAATTGATAATTTGAAATACATGCTGCACTTGTAATTTATAAGTGCAATTTTTTTCATAATCATTATTATCTTTATATATTTTACTTTATATTTTATATAAATTACAATAAATGTACAAAAACTTGGAAAAAAAAATTAAAAAGACTGAAACCCGACCCGGCCCGGCCCGGCAGTACCCCTACCCGCACGGGTTCATTTTTACCCGGATAAGCCCCAACCCGTTAAATCCGCTAACAATTAACCGGTAAGAATCCGGAACCACAACCCGTCCGGTTAAAAGAAATATAACCGGCCCGGCCCGGCCCACCCGTTAGACACCCTTAGCATGAACTATGACCTCAGGCCCAAATACAGGTGTTCAACATTCAGGATTTAAAATAAGGAACTGAAAATCATAATGCAATACATAATACTGAAATATTGAACCATACTGAGTTACATGATACTGAAATGCTGAATAGGACTTAACTGGAATGTGTATTCGTAATAAAATGATCTGTCATAAATGTGACTCATGGGGTATTGAATCAATTATGAAACCACGCCATCTATAGAATAGAAGTTCTACAACTATTCATGGAACTGAGAAATAATTATTCTAAGAAAATTTATAATAGTCATAATAATGGGACGTAGGGAGAATTATAAACATTTCTCAAACGTAGAGAGTTAGCCCCACATACCTTAACTTTCTGCTCTTGAACGTAATACAACGTTTGTGAACCCTTTCAAATATTTTGGTCACTTAGGCATTTTATCACTCACTTGGTGGGTATAAAACTTCATATTCTTATTAATGGTGTTTCTACGCCCAATAACATATCATCTTGCTCCTAGCTAAATTCTAAAATTTCATATGGTTATAAAACATCATTCTTCATCACCCATAAGATAAACAACACCCTTAACCAATAATCGACAATCAACCACCAAATCTATAATCGTTCATGATTTTCTGTCAAACCCATCAACTCATATCTTATGAACTAGAGTCTATAATCATAAATCCAATACTATAATCAAGTAGAGGGTGAAGATATTATATTTTTGACGTACAATCCTCTTGAATTCGAGTCCTAGAATTTCTTTTCTAAACAATGATGTCCCAATCGAAAATCTAACGATTTGAAAGGTTTACCCATGTTAATAAGGTGTTGATGAAGATTTGAAATTAACTTAGAATCACCATTAGAACTCATCTTGAATGGGGGAGGTTAGGTTCTTGAGAGCTTCCCTTTCTAGAGCAAGTTTATGTATTTTGGGGTGTGAGAGACGAAGTTGGGCTTTAAAAATGCCCCCCCGGGTGCGCTCCGCGCACTTGAAGGCCGGACCGCGCACTTGAAACACACAGAATGGCAGTAGCACTGCCACAAGTGCGCGACCGCGCACGAGACCATCCGGGCGCGCACCAGGGCACGCATACTGTGCATTTCTCAGCAAAATGCTCATAACTTTTTGCATAGAGATCCGTTAGGGCTTCACAATATATCGTTGGAAAGATATTTCAAAGAGCTACAACTTTTGTCTTTGAGTTTTCCCAATTTCCTTACGAATTTTCACTAAATAATGCTGGAAGACGAACCTTTTGTAAACTTAGTCGATTTTATCGAATCTTATACACTTCACACTCCGTCTTGATTCTAAAATAACTATTTTCACCCATACTCATTCCAACAGAACATTACATATCCAAAACATAAAATTACTACTCATTTAATACATTTACACCTAAGCCGAACTTACGGGGTGTTACATATTCCCCTTATCAAGGATCATGTGCTCGACAAGCTAAAGAAAGAAGATTATATACATGTAGAGGCAAATATTTATTCGCACCGATATTTTGCAATCATATATATAAATATTAATTGCAGTTAAATTCTTAATTTATATGCGCTTGAATATATTTAGCTTGACGGAATTAAAGTGCATTTTGACTAATATTTTTCTTGGTTATATAATGTACTTGAAAGCTTTTGAAATACACTAAAACTCGAGAACGTTTGAACGATCAAAATTTTCATGACTTAGAATATCTCTACTTTTTCGCCGTTCAACCGGGGTTTCTTAATTCCTCTCTCTTAAACACAGCTGTTTACAACTAAATAAATATTAAAACAAAAAGGTGAAATTAATAATAGTAAAAAAGATCACACCAGCTCCAAAAGCTGTGCATGCGTTTAATATTTGCTTATTATTTTTAACTTAAGGAGTTTCCCTTATCATGCTTTTTGAAGCTCACAACGCATTTTGAAGCTTTTCAAAGTTATTTACTAAATACAGTAGCAATTGTTTAAGCCGTATTAGCGAAAAAGCAAAAAGATTTGCAATTTGCTGCTGTCTCTGATCGATTAAGTTACCTAATTCAATGTACATACTTTGCAATTGGACTGTACTTATTATCTAACTATGTACCAAAAAGGACCATCTTTTCTGCTACACAAAGGAAAAGAAACCCACTACTTAAGACAGTTCTTGCAATATTTCATTTCACGTGTTCTCTGCTTGAATAGCTGTTTGGCACAAATCTTATTCTTACTCCATTTTTGATATATTTGTTAAAGAATGAAAAAAGGTAAAAGCAAGAAGACATATATATTTGACAAGTTGTAACACCATATTTTACATTGTCAGAGTTTTTATACTAAACTAGATTATCCCCTTGCAGATTCTTGAACATAATCGAGTTGTGCTCCTGGATGTATGATAACTTAATACTTTTTCCTATTTTATCTTCTTCATTTTTTTTTTGGCTCCTAAATGGAATGGATCATTTTCTAGTGGAAATCACACGAGCTAGCTACTTCTAAGCAAGATGTTTAAAATATATTCACAGTTCACAATGTAATTTAAAGATTAATCAATTCGTTCGAACTTCAGGACACAACATCATGAAGTTTAAACCTCAAAGTTCAAATTTCAGGATATCGTGTTCTAAATTTGAAAATTGTATCCAGAAATTCAAATCTTATGTCCTGAATTTGAAATTAGCAGTTCAGAAATTCAGGACACTTTGTCCTGAATTTCAAATTAGCAGCTCAAAAATATAGGATACTAAGTTTTGAATTTTAAATTAGCAGCTCAAAAGTTCAGGATACTTAGTCCTCAAGTTTGGATGAAATCGCTAATCTTGAAATACATTGTAAAGTATGGCTATAATTTAAATAGCATACTTAAAAGTGGTTATTTATGCACTAATATGGCAATAAGACCGGCTATTTATGTAAAGATCCCATAAGATAATGGCCCAACTCCGTGCTCCTATAGATATCTTAATGGGCTGATTGAACATCTTTGATAACTTTGGGCCTACAAAGATGGTCTATTATTAGATTTTTATCAATAGATAATCATGTCTAATATCCGGGTTATTTTCTTTTATAAGGAATTTTCAGAAACCACTATTGTTTAGTAGCTATTAATATCATATAACTACTATATACATAATTACTTCCTATAGCTACCATTTAGTTGTTATGGTAGTGTATCTGATGTATTCGCCCTGCCTGCTATAATCATGAATACAACAACAAAAGCACCTAAAACTCAGGGTAGTCCAGCTGTATGCGGATGTATTCACATGTATTCGCGCCATGTATTCATGAATACAGTAGCAAAAAGTGCCTAAAAATCAGGGCAATCCAGTTGTATGCGCATGTATTCACATGTATTCGCGTTGTTGTATTCATGAATACAACAGTAAAAAAGGCCTAAAATCAGCGCAGTCCAGCTGTACATGTATGTATTTATATGTATTTGCACCATATATTCATGAATACAACAAAAAAAAGCGCCTAAAATCAGGGATGTCCAACTATACACACATGTATTCGCGCTGCTATATTCATGAATACAGCAGTAAAAAGTGCCTAAAATCAGGACAATCCAGCTGTATGCGCATGTATTCACATGTATTCGCGATGCTGTATTCATGAATACAACAATAAAAAGCGCCTAAAATCATCGCAATCCAGCTGTACGCCCATGTATTTATATGTATTTGCGCCATATATTCATGAATACAACAACAAAAAGCGCCTAAAATCAGGGCAGTCCAACTGTACGCACATGTATTCGCGTTTCTGTATTCATGAATACAGCAGTAAAAAGTGCCTAAAATCAGGACAGTCCAGCTGTATGCGCATGTATTCACATGTATTCGCGCCATGTATTCATGAATACAATAACAACAATCACCTACTGCTCTTATAAAAGGTAGTATTCATGCCACAATATTAGTATATACCATGAATACTTATTTTGATATAAAATATAAAAGGTAGCTATAGAAAATAATATTTTAAAATAATTTTGATTTCTGATAAATAAGGTGTATGTATACAGTCAAAATCTTATGTCCCAATTTTGTAGGCTCGAGAAGTTACATTGAGGGTAGAAGTCTGGAAGAGGCCAAGGTCGAGCCCGAAGGTGGAATAAAAAGCTCGAGGGCTGAATACTCGATGAGCATCGAAGATCGATACGACCGATGCCAACTAATGCTGTTGTGAGTTTGTTACGGAAAGGATAAGATTCTTGCCACGTCCCCAAATATAATGGCGTAAATTCCGGGATAGATTTGTACGAATTAGTACAAATCTGTACTAGGTTGTTATACAGTTGTACCAATAAATTTCTTACTGTAAATAGAAATGTACCGTATTTAGGATTTCTCCTCCTATATAAAGGGGACCCCAATCATTTGTAAAGACAATCTGATCATTGACAAAGAATATACTATCTTACTTTTCTCGTTTACTGCTCCTCAGAATCATTCTTTAGCTTTATTATACTTGTCGTACTGTTCTTGCTTTATTGGCTCCTAATTCAGCTCGAGGTCCCTACTGCTCTAGCAACGCCGGTTTGGTTTATCAATTCTTCTCATTCATACTTTACTTTGCTTGTTTATTAATTAGTATTGGACTAGATCACATATATTTAAACCACAAATCAAATTTTATTGTTGCTCGTATTTTCGAGGTAAACAGTTTGGTGCCCACCGTGGGGCTAAAGATAATAGTGATTATTTCAGTGCTAATTTTCTGATAACACACGTTATTTTTCACACTTTTTCTTGTCAAAGATTCTTTGATTTCATGCTAAAACATGTCGAACTCAGCAAATACACCAGTGCATGGTAACGACGGCCTCATATTCCACGAGGAAAATGAAAATGCAACAGCTTCAGGGGTCGGTGTGCCACCGCTCAACCCTGGGGTAGCACCAGTTCCTAACCCAGCCGATGTTAGTTCACACGTTGCTATAAACTTCGACTTGGGCACAGACGTCGGAGGAAGCGTGCATGGAGAATTTCAACCCAATGGCCAAAGAGCACAGGGCCGAGGAGATGGGGAAGTCAGTCTCCAAGTGATTTTCGAAATGTTGCAAGCACAACAGATCACCATCGCTCAGTTTCAAAGCCAGCAAAAGACCCCGAGTGTGGTGGGACAGGAAACTACTCATCATGTTGAACCAGTCCCAAAAAGGTCGAGTAACAATGGATCAGGAACTGACCCCACAATCATGAGAATGTTCGAAGAACTCACAAAGAGGATCGAGTCGGAAGAGAAAAGGATCGAGGACAACGATAGAAGAGTGGAAACGTACAACTCAAGGGTCGACCAAATACCGGGAGCACCTCCGATTTTAAAAGGACTGGACTCTAAATAGTTCGTGCGAAAACCTTTTCCCTCGAGTGCGGCCCCGAATCCAATTCCGAAAGAGTTTCGTATGCCGGACATACACAAATACAACGAGATAACCGATCCCAACGAACACATCACCACATATACTTGTGGTATAAAGGAAAATGATTTGGAGGACGACAAGATCGAGTCTGTTCTACTAAAGAAGTTTGGGGAAAATTTGTCCAAAGGGGCCATGATTTAGTACCATAACCTACCCCCGAACTCTATTGATTCATTTGCCATGTTGGTAGATTCGTTTGTAAAGGCACGTGCTGGTGCTATAAAGGTTGCAACAAGGAAGTCAGATGTATTCAAAAACAAACAAAGGGACAACAAGATGTTGAGCGAGTTTGTGTCCCGATTCCAAATGGAACGAATGTAGGTACCACCTGTCTCCGATGACTGGGTTGTACAAGCTTTTACTCAGGGGCTAAATGAGCGGAGCTCAATAGCATCGAGGCAGTTGAAACAAAACTTGATTGAGTACCCCGCCATAACTTGGGCGGATGTGCATAACAGATACCAGTCGAAGATTAGGGTTGAAGATGACCAGTTGGGAGCCCCCTGGGGCTCGGTTTATCCAAACAGGTTAGCAACAAAATATTCAAGAGAAGTAGACAAGGAACCAAGACCGAGTAAGGAAAGGTATCAGCCGTACATCGAAGACCGAAGGAACATTTCGAGGCGTAACGTACCTCGGAATGATAGAAGGGTAGATCAAGGTCAGAATTCTAGGGGACTCATGAGTAAGACCAGGTTCGATAGGCACTCAGGACCGGTTGAGGCACCCCGACTATTAGAATATAACTTTAGCGTTGATGCCTCGAGTATCGTCTCGGCCATTGGGAAAATCAGAGATACCAGATGGCCTAAACCCATAAAAACTGATCCTTCTCATAGGAATCCCAACTTAATGTGCAAGTATCATGGTACACATGGGAACATGACCGAGGATTGCAGGAAACTAAGAGAAGAGGTAGCCCGATTGTTCAATGAGGGGCACCTTCGAGAATTTCTAAGAGACAGGGCCAAGAACCACTTTAGAGAAAGAGACGCCAAGAGGAAGAACGAACCAGCGGAGCCCCAACATGTCATTCACATGATCATCAGCGGAGTCGACGTCCCACGGGGACCCATATTCAAAGGCACCAAAGTATCAATCACAAGGGAGAAGTGGACTCGGGACTACATGCCTGAGGACACCCTCACGTTCGATGAGGAAGACGAAGGCCTATCTCATCCGCACAACATTGCACTGGTAATTTCTATCCTTTTAAATAAAGTTCAAGTTAAACGTGTTCTTATGGATCCAGGTAGCTCGGAAAATATAATAAGGTTGAGGGTCGTGGAGCAGCTCGGGTTGCTTGACCAAATCATACCGGCATCTCGTGTCTTGAATGTATTCAACATGGCAAGAGGAACAACGGAGAGGGAAATCATCCTCCCAGTTAACGTGGCTGGAACCATACAAGACACAAAGTTTCATGTCATCGAAGGTGACATGAGGTATAATGCTTTGCTGGGAAGGCCGTGGATTCACAGCATGAGATAAGTGCTATCAACCTTTCATTAAATGATGAAGTTACCAACAAAAAATAGCATAAAAATAATATATGGGGAGCAACACGCAGCTAAGGAGATGTTTGCAGTTCATGACTTGGTACCAGTATCGAGGTCCTCTACATCGAAAAATCGAGCGTCAAGGACAAACAGGTAACCAAATAGCAATTACAGTCTATATCCCCGGTTGAGCCCGAGGAACAGGTGGTCGAGGACAAAGTGGAAGATTTCCTTACTCCTCGAGCTTTCGTCGCCCCCGAGGAGTCAGATGCGACGAAGTCAACGATCGAGGAACTTGAGCAGGTGATATTGATCGAGTATCTGCCGGAACGAAAGGTATACCTGAGGATGGGATTAACCCCCGAACTCAGGAAAAAACTCATTCAATTCCTTATCGATAACATTGATTGCGTTACTTGGTCCCACTTAGATATGACAGGGATCCCACCGGAGACCACTCATCGACTAAGTGTCGATCCCAGATTTAAACCAGTGAAACAAAAGAGAAGGCCTTAGTCCGAGCTAAAGCACGCATTCATCAAAGACAAGGTAACTAAACTTCTTAAAATAGGGTCCATTAGGGAAGTAAAATATCCCGAGTGGCTAGCTAATGTATTAGTGGTCCCTAAAAAGGGAAACAAACTTAGAATGTGTGTAGAATACAAAGATTTGAACAAGGCATGCCCTAAAGACTCTTTCCCATTGCCCAACATCGATCGTTTGATCGACGCTACGGCCGACCACGAGATCCTTACTTTTCTCGATGCCTACTCCAGGTACAATCAAATTCGAATGAACCCGGAGGACCAGGAAAAAACTTTGTTTATCACGAAGTATGGTACATATTTCTATAACATAATGCCCTTCGGACTAAAAAATGCAGGCGCTACATACCAACACCTAGTTAATAAAATGTTCTAACATCAGATAGGTAAAACTATGGAAGTTTGTATTGATTACATGCTAGTTAAGTCCCTGTGCACAGAGGACCATTTGACTCATTCGCAGGCAACGTTCGACATCTTAAGAAAATACAATAGAACTCAACCCCGAGAAATACGCTTTTGGAGTTGGCTCGGGAAAGTTCTTAGGTTTCATGGTGTCAAACAGGGGGATCGAGATCAGCCCCGACAAAATCAAAGCCATCGAGGAAATCACAGTCGTAGATAATGTGAAAGTCGTACAACGACTAACTGGATGGATAGCTACCCTAGGCCAGTTTATCTCGAGATCATCAGATCGGAGTCATCATTTATTTTCCCTACTCAAGAAGAAGAACGACTTCGCATGGACTCCGGAGTGTCAACAAGCCTTAGAAGAATTAAAATGGTATCTCTCGAGCCCACCCTTGATTCATACTCCGAAGAAGGATGAAAAACTTTACTTGTATTTATCCATGTCCGAGGTAGCGATAAGTGGCGTGTTGATTCGAGAAGAACAAGGTACGCAATTTCCTATTTATTATGTAAGTCGGACCCTAGGAGATGCTTAAAACAGTTACCCGCATTTAGAAAAGTTAGCACTTGCACTAATAAGCGTATCTAGGAAATTAAGACCATACTTTCAATGCCACCCTATATGTGTATTAACTACATACCCTCTTTGAAATATCTTGGATAAGCCCGAATTATCGGGCCGATTGGCCAAGTGGGCCATCGAACTTGGAGGGTATGATATCGAATATCAGCCCCGAACGGCTACCAAGTCCCAAATTTTGGCAGACTTCGTGGATGAATTTACGCCTGCCCTCATACCCGAAGTAGAAAAGGAACTTTTGTTAAAAATAGGTACATCTTCGGGGGTATGGACCCTCTTCACAGACGGTGACTCGAATGTGAAAGGGTCCGGGATCGGTATTGTTTTAAAACCGCCTACGGGCAATATCATAAAACAATCTATTAAAACTTCTAAATTAACTAACAATAGGGCCGAGTATGAGGCCATGATTGTAGGTCTCGAACTGGCCAATGGCCTAGGAGCATAGGTCATTGAGGCCAAGTGCGAATTCCTTTTGGTAGTAAACCAAGTAAACAGAAGCTTCGGGTTTCGAGAAGATAGAATGCAAAGGTACCTAAACAAACTTTAAGTGATATTGCATCGCTTCAAGGAATGGACACTGGACCATGTACCTCGAGAACAGAACCGTAAGGCTGATGCACTTGCAAATTTGGGGTTGTCGGTCGAAGAAGATGATATTGTGTCGGGGACTATCGTCCAATTGTCGAGGTCGGTGATCGAAGAAGGCCATGCGAAAATTTATTCAACAATTTTGACGTGGGATTGGAGGAATAAGTACGTCGAATACTTGAAGTACGGGAAGCTCCCCTCAGATCCAAAAGAATCGAGAGCCTTACGAGCCAAAGCAACTCGGTTCTCACTCGATGAAAATGGAACATTATATAGAAGAACCTTCGACGGACCATTGATAGTGTGCTTGGTGACCGGGGGACACCGATTATGTACTACGAGAAATCCACGAAGGCACCTATAGGAACCATTCTGGTGCCGACTCTTTGATTCACAAGGTTATTAGAGCAGGGTATTACTGGATAGCATGGAAAAAGATACTAAGGAGTTCATTCGAAAGTGCAATAAATGTCAAAGGTTTGCACCGATGATCCATCAGCCCGGTGAACAACTCCATTTGGTCCTATCCCCGTGGCCATTCATGAAATGGGGGATGGACATCATCGGGCCCCTACCAACGGCGCTAGGTAAAGCTAAATTTATTTTGTTTATGACTGACTATTTTTCAAAATGATTAGAAGCGCAGGCCTTCGAGAAAATAAGAGAAAAAGAATTCATTGACTTCATATGGGACCATATCGCATGTCAGTTCGGGATACCCGCCAAAATAGTATGTGATAATGAGAAGCAGTTCATCGGCAACAAAGTGACAAAATTCTTCGAGGACCATAAAATCAAAAGGATTCTATCGACGCCATATCACCCAAACGCAAATGGCCAGACCGAGTCCACAACAAAATTATCCTTCAAAACCTGAAGAAGAGGTTGAATGATGCAAAAGGGAAATGGAGAGAAGTATTGCCCGAGGTGCTATGGACATATCGAACAACGTCGAAGTCGAGCACGGGGGAAACCCCATTTTCTTTGGTGTATGGGTCCGAAGCATTGATTTCGGTCAAGGTCGGGGAACCCATCGTCAGATTTCAGCATACTACCGAGGCTTTGAACCACGAGGCTATGAAAATTTGTCTCGAGCTACTAGATGAAAAACGTGAAGTCGCACTAATTCGAATGGCCGCGCAAAAGAAAAGGATCGAGAGGTATTACAATAGAAGGGAGAACCTTCGCCATTTCGGAGTCGGGGACTTAGTTCTAAGGAAAGACACCCTCAATACTCGAGATCCAAATAAAGGGAAACTAGTCCCCAATTGGGAAGGACCATAGCAAGTCCTCGGAGTCGTAGGGAAAGGATCCTACAAACTTAGCACAATGAAAGGCGAGCAACTACCAAATAATTGGAACATATCACTACTCAAACAGTATTATTGCTAAGGTATGACCTTCTCCCCTTTTTCATTTATAGTTAAGGCTAACTCCTTACAGGTGTTCGATTGGAGACATCGCAGCGCCCTTCAACTCGAAGTCCTTAGGTTTTAAAGCATGCGTTCACTCTTTTTCCCTTAGATCGGGTTTTATCACAAATGGGTTTTTCCGGCAAGGTTTTTAAGGACATTATACGCTACATAAGGGGAATTCAACAAGTATTCAAGGCTCTTCTCAATCAACCTTGAATACTAGGGGGCATCACCCTCGAAGATTGTACTTTCAAAGAAAGCAATTCACGCCAAAGAGGGCCTCGATAGGAAAACTTTGTAATGGGCCAAACGGTCAAATGAACTGTGTCCATGTAAAATAGTCGAGTCCCCGACGGCAAAAACATGTACGCATGTATCAATTATTCAAAGAAGCATTTTTGCTATATCAAAACACTTTGTGTTTCAAAGAAATCTACTATTGTACGAGTTTTGCACTTATAATTCTACAAGAAATGGCTCAAGGGCCATAAAGAAAATACACCCCGAATACTCGGGGAATGTCATCGACAGTCAACACATCGAGTCATCAAAAACTCGAACTCAAAAGACCTCAAAGACACATATTCGAACTAATAAGACCTCAAAGAGGCATCCCCTCGATACAAAGGCCAAGGCCATCATACTCGTGGACTAAAGGCTACGGCCATACTAAAGACTACGGTCATATAAAAAGGCTACGACCGAAATAATGCGGCTCGGAGACGTCCTACTTCCGCCATAAAACTAAAGGCCTTAAAAGACTTCGAAAAACCGGTTAAATCAGGCTACCCTTGGCAAAAGAAAATGGTAAAGGGTTTCGATAAAACAAGCCATCAAATAATTCAGAGGCATCGATAATATCAGCCTTCGAAAAAACCTCAAGAGGTATTCAATTATCGTTACACAACGAATTACAAACAAGGTTCCAATCGATCGAGCCTTCGAAAAATCCAACGAATTCAAAAAATACATGCTAAGGCATACCAAATTTTTTACTAAGTCTTTAGCCGAAAAAAGGGAGAAGTTATAGCCGTTTGAGAGGCAGAATTGGCCCAACCAAAAAGATCCTAAGGGCCATCCTAAAAGAACCTAAGGGCCAATATTTAAAGATCTTAAATGCCGAATCACATCGTGCTGGAGACCTTACTTAGCTCGGACTCAAAAGTCCCTTCACCCCGAGTTAGCGTCAAAACAACTTGAAAGCTTAGCTCGATGATCGAACCTTACAAGGTAACTTATTACTCGTTGATCAAATAAAAAACCTAAGGGTATTATATTCTAAGTCCAATAATCGGACTGATCGCCTACAACACCAAATTTCATTTCACCAGTGGAGACAAAACAGAATTTAACATGAAACGAAGATGAAGCAAAAAGTTCTTTGTATTCAAAGGATGATTCAAAAGAACCTTTACAAAACTCCCACATGGGACCCTTACAAAAAAGAAAGAAGACAAAAGTACCTAATCTACTTTCGGGGTCACTTGCTCGGAGGCAGTATACACTGGAGCTACATCTTCGGTAGCCTGGTCTTCGGGGGCCTCTTCCCCCCCGGGACTTCATCTTCGTCTCCCTCACTCTCGGATATGGGTGGGCATTCGGTATTTCAGTTCGGTATTTAAGAATTAGAGTTTGGTATTTCGGTATTCGGCTTATCAATTGTGTATACCAAATTATTTCGGTACAGTTCGATATTTATTATTTCGGTTCGGTACAGTTTCAGTTTAATATTCGCTAAATAAGCAACACTAACGAGTGACAGTGAATTAACGAAATGTTGCCAGTGCCATTCATAATAACGAAATGCTGCCTTAGTTCAAAAACAATTTCAGCTAGCCAACATCCAACTCAAAAACGAAAAAGTATTTAGCAGCAGCACAAAATAATAAACATTAATCCGTTCCAGTCTATAATGAACAACAAAATGAATAATAAGTTCATATTCAGCCATTTCAAACATTCAGCCATTCCAGCCAAAAACCAAAATAATAAGTTCACATTCATAATAATCCCATATCCACAAAATGAACGACATTAGCATTTAGCAGCAGCATAATAAACATTAAACAAGTCTCACAACAGAATTACAGCAGCAGTAGTGTAGCAGCAACAACCAACAGTGTAGCAGCAGCAGTGTAGTAACACGCAACATTAACAGGCATAAACACAGTGCAATAGGAGAATTAACAACATCAGATTTAACAGTCTAACAGTAGCAGCAGTGCAACAAAAACAACAGAATATTTTTAAAAATTCGGTAATTCGGTATTTCGGTATACCAAAATTTCAAAATTCTAATACCGAGAACCGTACCGAAATATCGAAAATGCAATACCTAATTAGACCGAAATACCAAAAAAAACTGAAACCGAAATACCGAATTAATTCAGTCCGGTTCGGAATTCGGTTTTTCGGATTTTATGCCTACCCCTACTCTCGGAGCCGCTGGAAGAATCCTCGTCGGTGGAGAGCAATGCAGCTGCCTCTTCTTCCAAAGCCTTTACCTTCTCGATTTCAGCAAAGGGGTCAAAGCCTTTAGCATGCATCTCCTCGAGAGTCTGTCATCGGGATTCCAGCCTAGTATGATTGATAGCACATATTAACTTGAGCTCGGCTGCGGCAGAGATCTCCTGTGCCTGAGCATTAGCAGCATCAACATCGGCTCGATACGAGGACACAAATGCCTCAGCCTCGGACTTGTCTTTAGCAAGATCGGTGAGCACTTTAGTTTGAAGCTCCACAAATTTGCGGCTCTCCTCTTTTGCACTTCGAAGGTGGTTCTCGACCAAGGCCAACGTTTCTCGAAGAGTGTCATTTTCCGAGGCGAGACGGCCCATATGTTCTCTCCACCCGAGGGTTTCGGCCTCTTTGGTTTTGAGTTCCTCTCGAGATTTCTCCACTAGGTCGACCTTCTGCTGGAACTGCGAAACTAAAAGAATTAGACACCAAAACAAGTGAACGCAAATTAGGCCCACAAAAATAATATTACCTGCTTACGAGCTCGACCCGCTCCTGGGAAGCCTTCTCCAAATTAGCTCGAAGGACGCTGATTTCCCCCTATCTTTTAGCGTATAGATCTTTTAGGTCGTCCATCTCTGACATGAGCTTTTTAAGCTCATCTTCACAACGGGCAAGCTCGGCACGAGACTTGTAAAAATATTGATTGAAGAGCATCACGGCCTTATCACAAAGAAAGAAAGTCAGAAAGACAAAAAAAATCAATCAAACTCCAAACATAATTACTAAGGCAAATTTTACCTGCTTACGAAGATTCTCGGCCTCCTCAAAGATGAACGAGGTGTCAAGGTCGGGGCTCTCTTCGATTCTGACAAGGTATACCCAAAAAATGTCATTCTCCCCGTGGGATGTTCCCACTTCAGGAGTCCTCATGTTTTGGCATCCCGTATTTTCCCCTCAGAGAATACCGGGCCTGGCGGAGAATCAGTCACATCGATTATCCCGAATTATTCAATCAGGGAATTCTCTCGCCTTCGAAGAACCTCAGGATTGGCTCCCCGAGTTCATAAGCCAAATGCCCTCCGGGACGCGGCACACTCTTGTCACTTGCCAGCTCGGGGACTCTTCTCGAGCTTCGCTCATAGATCTCCTCGTCCCGAGGTCGAACCATATCAGCGGCCTTCAGTTTGGAGGCTTTCGAAGCATCAGTGTTTCCCCTTTTCCGAGTTATTAACGGGCGGTCTTCGTCTTCTCCCTCTGCGCCGTCTCTCTCCTCGTCTTCAGCATGAAGACGTTCGACGGTCTCCTGAGATAAGGCCACAGTATCGGCCGTAAGCTTTCGAAGTTTGATTTTCTTTGGCTTCGGGGAATTTGCCGACGACCCTTTCTTCCTTTTATTGTCCTTGGCAGGTTTTGGGTATTGTTCCTCACCGGATGGGGGCGGACTCATTGAAACAGCATCTCTGGGACCTGTATAAAAGCAAAAATAAGTATTTCACTAAGGAATTCAGATGTGCAAATAATGAAAACTCACCGTGGTTTTTGGCCTCCCATCAGCCTTTGGACAAATCACGCCAGTTGCGCTCGGCGTACGAGGAGGTGGAGGCCAGTTGCTGAACCCAGCCCGGGAGGTCCGCGATCGCATTAGGAAACCAAGCGACAGTTGCATCGTGATAAGGGGATTAGTTCGAGAGAAAGCAGGAATATCAAAGTGATAAAACACCCTCGATAAGCTTGTACTTACGTTTCATATTCCATTCCTCGGGGAATGGCATCTTTTCAGCAGGAATCAGGTCGGAGGTTCTGATTCGGACAAATCGGCTCATCCATCCTCGGTCTTTGTCTTCATCGATGCTAGAGAAGAAAGACTTCGAAGATCGGCATTGCAGCTTTATCAGGCCACCTCGATAGAGATGGGGGCTGTATAGCCTAATTAGATGGTCGAGGGTAAAAGGCATCCCCTCGACCTTACTCGTGAAGTACCTTATCAAGTGAACGATTCGCCAGAAGGATGGATAAATTTGGCCGAGCGTCACTTGATACTGTTCACATAAATCGAGAATCACTGTATCTAGGAGTAGCAGAGAAGGGTCTACGGGACCTAAGGTAAATGGGTGCGTATACACACTTAGGTACCCTGCTTTGTGAGTGGTAATATCCTCTTCGGAGGAAGGTATCTCCACGTCTTTATTTCCCCAATTACAGCCCGTCTTCACCTGGTCAAGTTCAGCGCTAGTTATCAAACTGATATATCAGGACATAGGTTCGCACCGACTCGGGACCTAAGCAGGCCTGTCGATTTTAATCACACCAATTGCTGACGTCACGAGATTGACATCATGATTGGGGCATCGAAGAATCGAGAATCAAAATCGTTTCTTATCCTTTCATTCTAAGAAAGGCGGGGACTATCTGTATACGGTCAAAATCTTATGCCCCGATTTTGTAGGATCGAGAAGTTACATCGAGGGTAGAAGTCTGGAAGAGGCCGAGGTTGAGCCCGAAGGTGGAACAAAAGGCTCGAAGGCCTGAATACTCGATGATCATCGAAGATCGATACGACCGATGCCAAATAATGCCGTTGTGAGTTTGTTACGGAAAGGACAAGATTCTCGCCACGTCTCCAAATATCATGGCGTAAATTCCGGGATAGATTTGTACGAATTAGTACAAATCCGTACTAGGTTGTTATACAGTTGTACCAATAAATTCCTTATTGTAAATAGAAATGTACTGTATTTAGGATTTTCCCTCTTATATAAAGGGGACCCCAATCATTTGTAAAGACAATCTGATAATTGAAAAAGAATATACTATCTTACTTTTCTCGTTTACTGCTCTCAAAATCATTCTTTAGCTTTATTATACTTGTCGTACTGTTCTTGCTTTATTGGCTCCTAATTCAACTCGAGATCATCGAGCTCGAGGTCCCTATTGCTCTAGCAACACCGGTTTGGTTTATCAATTCTTCTCATTCATACTTTACTTTGCTTGTTTATTAATTAATATTGGATTAGTTCACATATCTTTAAAATCACAAATTAAATTTAATTGTTACTCATATTTTTGAAGTAAACAGTGTATAACTTTTCTATAGGAGATAAAATTTCCTTCTTTTATTCACCTCCACATGAAGAGAAGGGAAACGATCGATCATATGAAAGTTAGATATTTCTCAACTTCCGACATCAGCGCAGAGAACTTTAAGTGTATACTTAGTTTCAGCCACAAAAAAGAAAGTAGAGCTATGTTGTATATAATTAGCTTCATTTTCACATGCATTCATTGCAACTAATGGTTCTGATCATTTACGATGCAACAATAATTTTATTCTTTATACATATCAAGAAACCTGTGATTTGATGGAGACGTTGTTACATCCTTTTAGTTACTACCATAAACAACACGAACGATAAGCTATATGTATTTTATAACCAACACCAAAGTCATGATTTGACGTTTATGAATTTAAGATTGTAATTCGTTTATGTTGTTGGGTTCTAAATTAATCATAATTTATATATTATTTAATTAATTTTATTAGACAAATACATGATTTGAACCAAAACTACTTAATTCGGTCGAACCCGTATCCAACATACTAGCTCCGCCGGGTAATAACATGATAACTACAGTTTCACGGGAATAGGGGGAGACTTATGGTCTAATATTTGCATACGTATCCTTTCTAATGTATGACTTTGGTCTTCTTTGGTAAGAAAAAAAAAAGGTAAGAAAAGTTGGTTAAAATAAGTTGAATGGTCGATTGAGACCAACTTGTGATGTCAAGCAAGTAGATCTCTTTTTTGTAGTGGCTACTGATCATGGACGTACCTCAACCAAGGAAGTAGTTATACATACTCGCATTTTTTAAAACGAAAAGAAAAAGGAAATGAAGGTAGTAAAAATGCATATAATCTACATAAAATCAGGGCATATTAGATCTATTTCCTAATGCTATATTCAATTCAAAGAAAATTCCAACGCAGAACGTTGCAAAATAGTATTTTCATTTGATATTAAATAACAAGAAACATAATACGATGTGAACTATCAAATTTTTCAACTAACTTTAGATAGAGTTTAACAACTTGTTTGGATGGTTGTTACGTATCGTTATATAATGTATTGTATCGTATCGTATTGTATTGTATTATACTATATCATTTAATGAATATAATGTTTGGATAGATTGTGTCGTTTGCCGTCGTTGCATGATATCACGCACCAACAATATGAAGAATAAACTTGCAATATTATAAAGAAAAATTATGACACTGGGTAAATTTATTATATAAAAAGGTAGGATAAACAATAAAATAAAATTATCTACCAATATAATTAAGGGTGAGATTGAGAGGAAAAGACAAGGTAACGACGCGACCACACCAAATCCGTTACATAAAGTGACACATTTCGTCGTTACGTAACGACAGAATTAACAATACGTTACAATAAAATTTAAGTAACAATCAAAATATACAATACAACATGTAACAACCATCAAAACAAGCTGTAAGCTTTAAGCACTAGCCGGTGTAAATACTTTTTATACCCTAGTGTATCGCTTATAAAGTAATTAAAGATAACTTTGTCTAATAAACATAATTGGTAACCTATGCAACTTGATATTATAGGTTAGAATTGCACTGATGGTGTATTACATTGTTGGTTATATATAATTTGAACTCTTTTAGATAATTTTTTGTTTATTTTCTGAATTTAAAATTTACTAAAACTTATAAAGCACATAAAAAGTATTTAAGCTTCATAAGGTTTAAATTAGTGTAGTCACCGAAATGGTTTTACTTGTTAAAAATTATCTATGTCGCATAAAACAAGGTACATAATTATCTATATTTAGTAAACTTGGTAATATTTATGCAGTGAAAACTTTTAATGCGCATCTGATGGAGGAGGATAAGTATTTGTTATTTTCTTAATAATCTTTAATTTACATTTGAGTCAGTGAAATTAATGTATTGTTGATGTCCCAAAGCAATAGCAAATAGAGCAAAGCGTGGCATAAGATCATGCACGTACCATTAACTATCCGTGCAATATTAATTGATTTTTTAATATTTTCTTAACTATCCGTGTAATTTAATTAACATTTATATTAGGTTGTTTAACTTATTTTTCATGTTACGAATTTACTTATTTACCCTTCTAATATATAATATAGAGAAGTTATACAATGAAAATAACAACCCAGTGAAATCCCACAAGTGAGGTCCGAGGATGGTAGTGTGTACGCACAGTGGTAGAGGTAGAGTGTCGGGACCGGGTTCAGCCGAATCCAGTAACTTTGATTGGAACGTTGTGTTTGTCTTACAAAATCCCTTGAATATGTATAAATAATTAATTTAGAACCCAATAACTTTTAACGATTAGAGTTCCGAACCCATAAGCTTGAAATTCTGGTTCCGCCTCTTTGTATGCGGGCCTTAACCCTACTCCGGAAAAATGGAGAGGTTGTTTCCGATAGACCCTCGGCGATGAAAAGTTATACAAGGAAAAATCTAGCAAATTCATGAAAAGTGACATGTAAGTTCCCATGGTCCACAAGTTAGTAACTTTCCAGCAAAAAACAAAGGCAACAACTATAAATAGCTCCCATCCTTAGTGATATGATCTCAACTCCATACACCCATTTAATATTCTTTCCAAATTAAAGTACATTATTATTTACTTGTCAAATGGCACCACATGGAGAGACTATTCCCAGTTCCAACAACATGATTCGAACAAAAAACGTAAGCAAACCCCCACGCCTCTCGAACGACAACCTAAAAAGGACAATATCCGATATATCGTTCGATTGGATGAAGAAAGAAGATACTATTGATGAAGTAGAAAATGCAAAATGCGAGTGTTGTGGAATGAGTGAAGAATACACTTGCGAATACATTAATCGAGTTCGAAAAATGTATTCGGGTAAGTGGATATGTGGACTTTGTGCTGATGCAGTGAAAGAAGAAGCAGAAAAGAATGGAGGAAAGAATGAAGAAGCATTAAGTGTTCATATGAATGCTTGTAGTAAGTTTAATAAATTTGGTAGAGCTTATCCAGTTCTTTATCAAGCTGAGGCAATGAGGGAGATGTATAAGAAGAGCACTAAGGGAATAATGAGGCCCAAATCTATTATTCCAAACAAGGGTAGTGGAATTACAAGAACAAATAGCTGTATTCCTGCAATTACTAAAGAGATGAATCATCTTAATATTGCAACCTAACCTAGCTACTATTATGGGATAAGTATTTTAGGTTTGTTTCCCAAGTTCTTAACCTTTTCCTGATCATGTTATTAGCTTTTTTAACGTCATGTTTACAGTCCAAGTTACTGATCTGACGTTTATTCACCCTCAACCGACTTGTGCTATAATAAAGTAAAATTTGTACTGCTATTGATCTCGAGCCTTAATTATTTTTGTCTGATTGTTTTGTTTTTGAAGTGCTTTCATTTTGCCAGGGAAAAAAAGAAAAGATCAATGCTCACTCACAGTCATACGTGTATGGTGTACATGGACCGGGTTGGTTCGGTTTTTTGTCTAAACCAACTATATTGGCTTCGATTGGTTCGGGTTTTTTATTACATGAATATTATTTCAATCTTACTTTGTTAAAAAATTTTATAAGTAAATATATGTTTCGCAAAAATTGAAAAATATTGACAAACATATGATCTATTAAAATATTCTTATGCGAGAGTTTTCTTAGTAACATATGATAGTTATTTTCTTAGTCGTTTGACAATAATTTTTTGTTCATGCACACTTTCAAGGTTAACCAATTTAATAATTAAACATAAAAACCAATATGATATCTATATAATGATATATTCTATTTAACTTTATATTATCGAAATATCACTTCAAATTCGAAAAAAAGATAAGACTTTAATAAATCTTGACATATGAATATGTAAGAACAAAGAGATTGACGCATTTTACTAATACTTGATAAGAAAATTATCGTACAACCTATATTTAAAGCTAAAAAAAATAGAGCACTTTATATTTAACTAATATTACATCTCATAAGAGAATCGCAAATATTTCTAGATATTTTTTAAAGAAAATTCTATAAAAAATCTAAAAAGTATATATAAAAGTTATATGTTTATATGTCAGTTTGGCTCAGAGCTTTTTTACTGATCAATACCAAATCAAATCAAACCAAAACTAGCCGAAATTTTAATTAATTTGGTTTGACTTTTCAAATTGATGCAGTTTTCCGGTTCGGTTTGTGCAGTACAAGAAAGTCTTGTGCAATTTCAAAACTAATCGAAAAAAGGCAATCGTCATATATTTTTGTTGCATCTTTCATGAGGTTGCATCACTGTTCTCTAATCATGTTTCATTTATGCGACAGGATAGGACCAAAAGACTGTAAGCAGTGGCGATCCCTGTGGTTAGAGTGAGAGATCGAGAAAATTAGTTAGTAGTGAAATTCCTATATTGGTTAAGTGAAAGATGTAATTAAAAAAGAAAGGGTATAATTTTTTGCTCTTTGCATCTTTCCTGACCTTGCTTCACTGGTATAATCAAGTTTCTTTTCGACCATCAAAGGAAAAGAGAAAATGAAGGCAATTGAATATGACTGAAACCAGAGACTGTAAGCAACATTACCGTGGTTAGGGTAACTGACCAAGATAGTTAGAGAGGTTCCTGTTAAGGTGAAGTGAACGATGGTTCACACGAATCAAACACATTGTTCATACCAGCTCATTTACTTGAAAATTACCATTTGAATTCAACATGCATTGATCGGGTGTCGGTTGACACCTCTTGGGTGCATGTGGCTCCGCCACTACTTCTATGCCAAGAGTATATTAAGTTCACATTCATAATAATCCCATGCATATCCACTCCCTATTAGATATATGTGACGATTTCAAGTAGCATACGGCATCAAAGACATAGCATAGACTTCCTGAGTAGCAAGGGAAGCTTAGTAAACAATTCTCACAAACCAAACTAGTTCAAAATGGTTCTTAGGGAGGTATTTGAGGGTTCTTAGGTTGAGTTTACTGATCCCTCAAAAGCAGATCTAACAAAAGTATCTTAGACAAATGACCAGTTCACAAACATGAAACAGATGCAGTGAGGACTATCTTCTTCATTCATAACTTTCCACGCCACCGCTCTCTCATAAGAAATAGGTCTACTCATGCTCGACAAGCAAATGCCCCCTTGAAGACATGCAAAACCCTGTCAATGCATTATAGCAATATAGTTAGAACTGCTGCTATAGTGATATTCAATATCAAGGAGTTCAACATGACTAAGAAGCTTAGAACTGCTGCTATAGTGATATTCAATATCAAGGAGTTCAACATGACTAAGAAGCTACTGCTCACTTTTTCGCCTTAAAAAGATAGAGTAATCAAGAGTCTTGATTTGAAGCCGTGACCTCACATGGCAGCAACTCTTACTGTTGCTGCCAGTGCTTGCCTTCACCAATTAATTTGTTAGGGTGAGCATATTTTATCTTGTGAATTCTTGCCGACTTTCTAAATATTGGGTTTATTTCAGGTGTTACCAGATCAGTTTGACATGGTTAAAGCACACTGTAATCACATCTACAAGACCACCCATTCACTTCCTTGCTACATTCTTCTTTTTCCCCGCGTAAAAGGGATACTAACCTGTTGCATTATCTGTGGGAACTCGGTGCAGAGGTTTTTCTTTCCATGATCATCGAATATTTTCTCCAAGGTAATATCTTGAAGTGCAACCAAGGTTGTCTCAAGCATGTCAAGACCAGCCTGATTTGCAAACGTGAAAACTGGCATAGCCTGCATAATTATTGAACTTAAGAATTCAGTGCTCAGAAGAACTAAACTTGCAATCATAATAAATAATAAAAAGCTGTCAAAATCCCTAATAATGACAAATTGGAACAAGTTTCTTCTAATTTGGCGGCATCAAAGGTCTGCACATAGAGTCCCCAACAAGCAAAAGAATGATATGAGATTGACGTGAGAAAGTGCTGAAACCTTAGCAGAGCAGCAGATAATAGCATCCGAGTGATGCCAGAGGCTTTTGAGGATTGATTCACTTCCTTCAGCAATCGATTTCAGAAGCTCCACACCCAAAAAGCACCTTAAGAAGCAAAAAGTATAATAAAAAGATAATCAAGGGACATCTATGTGAAACTCCTTAACTCAATCAGAGGCAGACAAATCAAAGAAAGAAATCAAGCTAAAGAAAAGGAGGATCACACCCTTTCATTAGAGGCAGGTAACCATTTTTTTATATGACAAAAAGGATACATCAAAGTGAATGATGAGCCAATTTCTGGAAAATGAGACACATGATAATCTAACCGTTATACATATAAACCAACTAAGGTTGCCATAAAGGCATGTATATTATTTAGAATTTGATATAGGAAATCACATGCACAATAGCTGACCTGTGACAATCATGACTTAAAGAGTGTTTCTGTTTTAGGCACACATGAAAAAATATACAACAAACCTGTAACTTTGGCAGATCCAACGAGCTAATGTATGTGCTTCAGGAGTACCCAATGGAAGACGAAGACCTCCATGGGAACCCAAGTGAGACGGTGAAAGTGCTAATGCAACCCTCTGAACAGATGAAATAATGCTTCGAACATACTGTCGAGCCATTGAAGCAACATTCTCTTGCATGTGGCTTTCAAATGCAAATTGAAAAGCAATTGTCATGACAGATCTTGATGTGCCACCATTTGTGTGAAGGTCATTGCCCACTTTGTTTTCAGCTGGGCCAGTCTCAAGAGCAGAAGTAAGATCAAGGGTGCGGTTTGGACTGGAGGATTCCTGCACAAAGTTCCATATTAGCAAAAACATGGAGGATAAGAAACCTCTAAAAGAATAAGTGCTAATGGGAGAATACAAATGCTAACCTTTCCAGATTCGAGAGAAATAATGCGAAACCCAGACGGGAGCAATGGTGCATCATCAGCAAACGAGGCATCAATAGGAGCAAATATGAGTTCGGCGGAGGTTCCAACAGCATTCTCATCCATTCCACTGCATAGCTGTCAAAAAGCATGTAAAGTGACTATTACCACAAGTATCAGAGACACAGGAAAAAAAGCAATACGAGAGCAGAAAAAATTGCAGCATGCTCAGAAACAGGGAAACACCCAAGTCTCGTTGGAAACAAATTCCACAGTATCTGTTTCTAGATTCCTATTTGAGCATGAGAGCAGGGAAATCAAACGAGTGGTTATAATAAACCATGTTAAGAGTCAACAGATGCCCACAATACTCAGCTTTCTATCTCAAGATTGACCAATATGAGTCCAGTTAAATAGTCACGGTATGCTAACATAAGTGTTAGGGAGTCATCGGACACAATGCAAGAAAGTGAAACATTATATGATCATGCATAATGACTTCTGCCAAACAAGATAGGAGATCTATTATCCAAAACAGATTAATCATATGGTTCTAGATAACTTTTTAAAGCCTGCGAAATAACTAAGATGCTCCAAAACAAATATGCTAAGCAGCACGCGTATTGATTAAGTTGTGTTTTGTCCATACTACATAATATACTTAAAATTCTCTCTTTTCCATACTAAAAGTTTCCTTTTTTGCCTTTGATTGTTGATGTAATGCCATGTTCCACACATCAGAAAAATCTTTCAATTCAAGGAAAGACATTCTCATATTCTGCAATTAAAGTAGACGCAAGATATAGAAACACTGCCTTCAAATATATAATTTTTGATAAAAGTAGATTTCAATTTATACTGCAGAAAGGTTGGAAATATGGACAGCACAAGGACTAAATTTACATGGGCAGAAATAAAACTTACTTGCAACAGAAACATATCTCTCGGCATTATAGCATCCTCCGGAGAATGGCCAACTCCTTCCAATTTAATGACCTCCAGCAACTACTAAGCAAAAAAGGAGCACATCATCAGAAACTAAGACAAGAAATCACAAGAAAATCTCCAAGTAAGAAAGACTGGAACAGTTTTAGGCATGCAAAACAATGTAAGATGAAATAAATCTACTAAGCTTGCCTCTTCATGCTCAACAGTATGCGCCAGTGGAAGTATCACTTGACCCCCAAAGTTACCAACTCGAGCCCCAGGAAGGAAGCAGGGACCGACTTTGATGGCTGCAGCAGAGTAAGCATCAATATTGTTGTCTGCCCATTCAGATCGATGCTCCCGCAGAAACCTCAGAAGTATAGCAGGAGGCACATTCTGGACAATAAAAACAAGAAACCTTTAATTATCCACTTACACAAACAGGAAACCTGCAATCAAATTTTACAGGCTTCAAAGTATTGAGTGAAGTGAACAGACCTGTAGAAGCATCGACGCTTTTGCACACATAACCGCATTGCTCAAAGATGAAAATCCATTCGCAAAAGAAAGGTTTAAGCCCATCAATTTGTCAGGAGAAGAGTTCACAAGGATGGTAATATCATCCATTCCATCACTACCGAGCATTGACCAACCCTCATCAGTCAAACCATTCAGAGCCTCATTGAAGCCTCTGCCAAAATAATTGATTTTAATTACTTGAAAAACTCTAGAACACTGAAAGAGCATCCATTAAAAAGAGGATTTCCAAACCTGCTCAACCTCTGGCTTAATGCGCGTAGAGCTGCTGGTCGTCTTCCCCAGTTAGTGACATTAGTCTGTGAAACCTCTTGTGCAATCTGTCTGAGGTATCGTAGAGCCTGCGAAGAGGATGCGATTGAGTGTCCAGAATGCAAATATTACTCTCCAATAAAACATGTGGTATTAACCAATTTGAAAAAAAAACTCTTACTGCCACTGTCGTCTTCTGAGCTAGCACTGCTGATGACTCATAAAGTGGGCGCAACACTTCTGGCACACTCCATGCCTAACAATAATAATATCGTCAACCATAACAGCGAAAGAGTAGGCACGGTGAAACAGAGCAGGAAATAATGGACTACAAATTTACCTCTAAATTCATATGATCGACAATGTGGATAATTGAACCACCGCCCTCACAAGGTCTAATCAGGTATCCACTAGGTAGGATTTCTGCTCTCACAAAATTCTGAACTGGTGGCATACTAGGACCATTTTGAGTATTTCCAAGTGACCTTTCACACACCTAGGCATTTTATCAAATGAGACATGTTAGTTCACACTGCATGTGAATAAACGTAAAGAAAGTGAAGGTGCAACTGGAGAAAATTCTCAAGCATTCTATGATATTCATCAGCGGCTAAGTTATACCAACATGGATTGCTACTTCCTCCAACACATTTCAGTGACATTGGAGAAATTTACACATTGTCCAGAGAATTCACAAATTATAATTTTTGATATTAGAAGAGTAGTAACTAGACAAAATAAATCCTTACCACGAGACTGCCATCATCCATAACAGTTGTATACCGCAACAGCCAAAAGTCACGGGCAGGTGCCAGCGTCGTTGGTGCATAAAGCTAAAAATAAATATTTTTCAAGTTCAAGAAGGTATAGAGAGAATGAATACACAGACACGAGAAGTAACATTACAGTAACCTACCTGCATGTAAAGAAGTTCAATGGTTCCACCATTGGCAGTAGGCAGCACATTGAGAACATCAATGGCCCGGCAGTCTCGAAACCAAGAGGGGCGATCCTTAAGGATTTCAGCAACCTGGGGAGATCTCACAGAATTAATTTCACTTAAGAGTGCCAGAAACATAAATTTAGAAATAGATGATCAACTTACCCTCGTTGGCTCTAGACCAACCAGGCCACAGGCTCGTGCTGCCACGCCAGTGCAACCATGAGAAATAGCAATGATTCCAATGGAATCCGGACCAGGCTGTTCATTTCAACAGAGAGATCATTAGATAGAGTTAAATCAGTACTGAGAATTTGGACCAGAAACAATATGGCTACAGAAAGAAGGAAAAAAAGGAGATATGAAAATGTGTCATGATACACTAATGTCCTCACAGTTTCTGAATAATTGGTATTGACCAATCAATAAGCCCAAGGGAGGACAACTTTTCTATAAATGAGCCTGAGGTCCGACACTAATGCACCAAAATGTAGAAGTGAGAATATCCATCCCAAGACTGTAAGATTGTGGCATTTTATAACTCTTTATAAGTTAATTTATGGTATGACTTATATTAATCTCCAGCACGAGAAGATATGTATGATAATTGAATATTTAAAAAACCTGATCATAATGATGGCTGTTAATAATACTCATTATATTGTTTTAACATATTATGGGATCTGTAAGAGGTTCCCTGCTTAGTGCATAACTTCAAAAAAATATGATTGGTTTTAATTACATAAAAAGGTGTAAGCTAATAATAACCTTCGCCTATTTCCATACCTAACTCCAAGTTAGCATTTAGTTTATTATCTATCTTATGTACTAAAACTAAAATCGACATAATTTTTCACAATTAATTACTAATTTAATCAAATAAAACACATTTCTAAGAAAACAATAGGAAAAAAGAGAGAACAAGCAAGAGATGGTAGTTAAACAGATAATATTACAAAGGAGATTTTCCATTTTAAGGTCTTATGCCAGTATAGTTAATGCATGTATTGCTGCTATTCAATTTCACAAAGGGTGGAGCTAGTAGCCCAGGTACGGATTCAGCTGATCCCTATAACATTTTTGTTCTAATAGTGTAATTGTATTTAGAAATTCATTCAATAAGAAAAAAATATTAAGTTTAGAACCCAGTTATCGAAACTTAAAGTTGTCGTTCTAGAATTCATAACCCATAAAATTGAAATCACGGCTCCCCCTTTGATTTCACATTGGCTTATGTTAAAATAATCTAATCTCTCCGTTGCAATTTATGTGGAGCTATGAGAGTTAAACTGGCTAAGTTTTTGTGTGAATTCTGCCACAGGATTTTCAGGATTTTTGAATTAAAATTTACATATTCAAAAAACTATAAAGAAAGTATTATAATTTACGAACAATAGTTAACAATTCAAAATATTCAAAAATATTTTCAATAACCGTGGCCAAAGAAAGTCTTGTTTGACTCACCTAATAGTAATAGGTTCACACAAATTGAAATGGATGGAGTACGACTTAAAGCACAATTAATCGAGTACTATAAGTACAATAACAAGAAAGTGACAACCAAACCATTGAATATTAATACAAATTTAGAAGAATCCTGCACTATCAAGCCGCCTAAAAGATAATTAGAGGTAATCATCCATAAGATAAGATTAGTATGCTAAATGCTAGAAAATAAAACATTTTACCTATTATATCATGTTAAAATAAAACGTTTTACCTATTCTATGACATTATCCGTGTATATAAGTTAAAAATCTTTAATGTGAACGCAACATTTTAATATAAAAAATACCTTCATTCCAGGCATTTGGACCCACTCAACAGCAGTTCCAGTAGCCTTTGAAAGAAACTCTGTTAAAGTTTCTTCTGCAATGGACAAAAGCCTGGAAAAGCAAACAAAAGAATGGCCATAAAAGCCACAAACACAAAAATCAAGGAAAATGGTCACAAACCACGATGTTTACAAGAAAAGGACCCAACAACTGTAATCCCACTCACTAACCCTGCAGGACTAGCATCCCTTGGCGGATGCTGAGATGTCAAGTGGTGTTGACCACTCGTCACCACTGATTCACAACTCGTATCTTTTGTTGCAAGCGTTGTCTGCATATACAGAAAGAAACAAAAAAAACAAGCCTTATTATCTTGATGATAAGGAACAAAAATGGTTTTACAGATAGGGGGGGGGGGGGGGGGGGGGAAA
>ML370691.1:0-73006 GCA_005239525.1 Nicotiana knightiana | reverse complement strand
TTTAGACGGAATATTAGTCGTAACTATTATTAAAAATTAAAAAATAAATTTTTATGTATTCTCTGACCAATTCCGTCGGAAATTTTCGACTAGTTTTTTTCGTCGGAAATTAACCGTTTTTTAGTAGTGATGCATCAGGCGGTGAAGTATTCCACCCAGGCGGAATCAAAACGGTCTATGGGAAACAGCCGGCTGCAAAGGAGATGTTTGATGTCAAGGGGATGATCCCGGTGCCCGCCATCACGACATCAAAAGGTGAGGGACCGGACAAAGAGAAAGCACCAAATAGCAATAACAAGTCTTGACACCGACCGCGCTGGGTAAATAGGTAGAACGTCCAACTAATGAGGAAGATGATTTCGAGGTCCCGAGATCCTTTGTAGCACCATATGATACCGATCCCACTAAAATGACGATCGAGGAATTGGAACAAGTCATACTGATCAAGTATCTACCGGACAAAAAGGTATATCTGGGCACGGGATTAACCCCCCGAGCTCAACAAAAAAACTTATTGATTTCCTTAAAGATAATGCTTATTGTTTTTCTTGGTCCCACTTAGATATGACAGGGATCCCACCAGAGGTGACAACTTACAAATAAGCTTGGATGCGAAATTCCACCCGGTCAAACAGAAGAGGAGGTTGCAATCCGAAATCAAACACGCATGCATCAAAGACGAGGTATCTAAACTCTTGAAAATAGGTTATATCGAATTGGCTAGCTAACGTGGTAGTCGTACCTAAAAAGGGAAACAAGCTTAGAATGTGTGTAGATTATAAGTACCCGAACAAGGCATGCCGGAGGATTCATTTTCTTTGTCTAACATCGACCAAATGAGCAATGAAACGCCCGGGCACGAGACACTAAGTTTTCTTGATGCCTATTTCAGGTACAACCAAATACTGATGTAACTAGGCGACCAAAAAAAGATTTCTTTTGTAACTAAATTTGGCACCTACTGTTATAACATAATATCGTTTGGATTAAAGAATGCAGGTGCCACGTATCAACGCCTAGTTAACCGAATGTTCGAAGAACAAATAGGAAAATAAATGGAGGTTTATATTGATGATATGCTAGTTAAGTCCTTACGATCAGAGGACCATTTGAAGCATTTGAAAGAAACCTTCAACATACTGGAAATTATAACACCAAGCTGAATCTGGAGAAGTGTGTCTTCGGAATCGGCTCGGGCAAGTTCCTCGTTCTTCATGGTAACTAGCCGGGGAATAAATATCAACCCAAAAAAGATAAAAGCCATGGAATATATCATCGTAGTTGACAATTTCAAGGCGGTACAGAGGCTGACCGGGCGGATAGCCACATTGGACCGATTTATTTCGAGGTTATCGAAAAAAAGCCACCAATTCTTATCGAAGAAGAAGAATGACTTCTCTTGGACCACGAAATGTCAGCAGGCTTTAGAAGAACTCAAACAATACCTATCAAGCCCTCATTCTCTGCACACCCAGATGTCGCCCAAATTCATACCACTGATTGGGATTGTGAAGCGTCGATGCAATTATAAATGCCCAACGTGAGCCGGGGTCGATTCCACAGAGGGCTTATATTGGATTAGGTATATATCTATACTAGGTGTATGACGTGCCCAAATTTCACTTTCACATAATTGATTGTTCATTTCTACTTCTAAAATCTATACTATTGTTTGTAAACGAAAAGCTAAGGAGCGATATTTTTGGTATTGTTATTTTTCAAGTTTATAAAAGATTTATGGCTGTGAATTTCACCTAGGTGGTTACCTAACTGATTGTGGGTTTTAGGGCAGGTTTGATTGGTTGGGGAGTAATATAGCATTCACACTCAATTACCCACTCGATACCTCTCGGTAGTTAGAGTGGTTTTGCTCAATTTGGCTTTCTCAAGTACAAATGGATAATTCACAAAACTAGTGATAGATTCTCAAGTCGGATCTTATTTACTCTAGATTTGACCCTTGATTTGGGCTATCAATTTCTTGAGTTCACCCCAATTCCTTGTTAGCCAAGTTTTCCTAGACTTAGTCTCTCTTTCTCAGATAGGGACTAGGTCAATTAGGCTTGAACAGTGTTTTCAACCATTGATTCTAAAATTTAGGCAAGAACTAGGCTAAATATCACTCACCCAATCACAAACAAGCCCTGAATTACACACCCATTAAGAACCCACACTAGGGTTGGGTCACAGCCCTAGCTAAGAAATTAGCTACTCATAGAGAATATTGAAGAAACTAATGAAGAAAATAAGATTAAACTCATAATGGATGATTAAGGGAAGAAATCTAATGTTAAAATGATAAACTATTACAAAGTTACCCAAAACAGTAAAGGAAAAATGGCTATCTACTTTCAGGTGTTCAAACTTAACCTAAATTTTGACAAAAAAATATATTTATACTCAGCTGAAATTATCGGACAAAATTGCCCCTGCGGAGGTTTTGCGGCCGCACAATTCTGTGTGTTGTCCGCACTTTGAAGCTGGCTTGACATGATGGACTTCTATGGCCGCACATTTCTGAGTGTGGCCGCACTCTTGGACTTGAGATGGACATGGAAGATTTCTGCAGACCGCACATTTATAAGTGCGGCCATACTTTTGCATTCTGCGGCCGCACAATAATAGTGCGGTCCGCACTTCTTCAGGGCCCCAAACTTCCATCTCTCTGAACCTCATCTTCTGCGGCTGCACAATAATACTGTGTTCTGCACTTTGCAAATGAAATCTTCCAGAGCTTCTTCATGGTCTGCGACCACCACAATAATGTGCGGTCCGCACTTTTGCTCTTTTTGCTCTGTTTCAGTCCTTGTCCAAAATTACTCCTTCTTGAGTTGATTTTCACCTCTTTGGCTCAGTTCCCAATGCTCATGCAAGAAAGCACATTTCATTAGTTCTCAGGAATACCTTTAAGCATTTTTGAGCTAAAATGTAAGTAAAAGAGAGCAAATAAGTAGTCAAAATCCCTACTTATCAACTCCCTCTAACTTAAGCTTTTGCTTGTCCTCAAGCAAATAAGGTGGTTCCCACCTCCACAAGAAAAGAGTTGTTTCAGCTGGCCTACTGTTGAATCAACCACACATCAATTGGGACCAACAATTACCCACATGCTCATGAATTATCAACAAGACCATGTCATCCATGAATACCTCAAGAACAAGTCATCCATGAATACCTCTTGCCAATACCTTGTCCAAGTTGTTCAAGCACTCATCAAAAGAATTCCTGACCACGAAAAATTCATCCATGAATACCTCAAGAAAATCCTCAACCACGTCGGTGAAGATGGCCATCATACACCGTTAAAAAGTCATCGGTGCATTGCATAACCCAAATGGAATCCGCGAGAATGCGAAAGTACCATAGGGACAAGTGAAAGTAGTCTTCTTTTGGTCCTCGGGAGCATTAAGAATTTGATTATATCCGGAATATCCATCAAGGAAATAATAAAAAGCTCGTCCGGCCAATCTATCAAGCATTTGATCAAGAAATGGAAGCGGGAAATGATCTTTCCGAGTGATTTGTTGAGCTTCCTATAGTCCACGCACACTCTCCACCCGGTGAATGTTCTTGTGGGGATCAAATCATTCTTGTCATTTGTTACCATAGTCATGCCCCCTTTCTTTGAGACACATTGGGCCTTTGAGGTCCACGAGCTATCAGAAATAGGGTAAACAACCCCGACATCCAACCATTTTAAGATCTCCTTCTTCACCACCTCTTGCATTTCTTCATTTAATCTTCTTTGATGTTCAACGGCAGGTTTGGTATCCTCTTCCAAAATAATCTTGTGCATGCAAAAGGTGGGTCTTATACCCCGAATATCTGCCAATGTCCATCCTATAGCTTTCTTCCTCTTTTGGAGCACCGCCAAAGTAGAATCTACCTGCATGTTAGTCAAGCAAGAGGAAAGAATAAAGGGTAAAGTAGAACATGGGCCAAGAAACTCATACCTGAGATGTGGAGGCAATGGCTTTAACTCCAAAATGGGAGGTTCCTCGATTGAGGGCTTTGTTGGAGTAGTCTTCCGGTTCTCAAGATATAAGGACAATTTTCGGGGTTCATAAGTATACGACCCCATCCCTATCAATGCATTTACACATTCCACATATCCTTCCTTCTCATCATCATCATGATTAAGAAATATGGCTTCCAAAGTATCATCTACATTCATCACGACACTAGCATCATCAACAATCACTTCGGTCACTAAGTCCACAAATGAACAAAATTCATTGCTATTCGGCTGCCTCATAGATTTGCACACATGGAAAACCACCTTTTCATCACCCACCCGGAAGGTGAGCTCACCTGCTTCCACATCAACAAGATCCTTCCCCGTAGAAAGGAAAGTTCTACCCAAGATAATAGTCACCTCTTAGTCCACCTCGCAATCAAGAATCACAAAGTCCACCGGAAGGATGAACTTATCAACACGAACCAACACATCATCAATAATACCCAATAGTCTCTTCATAATACGATCCGCCACTTGCAACCTCATAGATATGGGTCTTGTTTGCCCAATTCCCAAAGTTTTGAACACCGAGTAGGGCATCAACTTGATACTCGCCCCTAGATCACATAGAGCTTTGGCAAAGTCGGTGCGCCCAATAGTGCAAGGGATTGTGAAAGCTCAGGGATCTTCCAATTTTTGAGCCATTGAGTGAACAATAGCACTCACTTGATGTGTCATCTTGATATTGTCCCAATTCATTGATCTTTTCTTTGTTACCAAATCCTTCATAAGCTTTGCATATCCGGGCATTTGTTCCAACGCCTCAATCAATGGCACATTAACGGATAAGATCTTCATCATTTCAATAAACTTCTCGAATTGATTCTCACTATTTTACTTTGCGAGCCTTTGAGGGTATGGAGGAAGAGGCCTTTGCATTGGTGCCTTGGCCTTTGGCACTACCGGTCCGATATGCCAATCACGTGTTCCCTAGACGGGTTCACTTCTTCTTGGGTCTCCTCCACATTTTCATCAATATCAATTCTTACTTCTTCATTAGCTTGAACCTTATTGCTTGGAATCTCCTCTTCTTGAACCACTACATCATCATCCACAATTCTTCTTTGATTTGAGGTGGTTGCATCCCCACCTTTTTCACTCCTTGTGGCTACTTCCATGGCATGTCCCGTGTTATTCCCATCTTTTAGGTTCACCACCGTATCACTAGGTAGTGCCCCCTTAGGACGAGTGTTTAAAGATTATGAGATTTCCCCCAACTAAACTTCCAGATTGCGGATTGACGTGTTGTGAGAGGCTAATTGAGCGTCAGAGTCGGCATTTTTCTCCATCATTTATTTGAACATATTTTCAATCCTTCCCATCTCATTATTGGAAGAACTAGAACCCTGATACGGATAAGGAGGCGTGTTGCTTGGTTCTTGATACATAGGGGCCTTTGAAAGCCCGACCCTCGATTCGCTTGATTATTATTCCAACCCCCTTGGTTATTGCCTTCCCAATATCCCTGATTGTTTCCACCCCAATTGCCTTGGCTGCCTTGATTGTTCCAATTGCCTTGATGGTTGTTATTGTTATAATATCTTGATTGTTGTTACCACCACTCCAATTGCCTTGGTGGTTTTGATTGTTCCAATTTCCTTGATTTCCTTGAGATCGCCATTGTTGTTGATTCGGGCCTTGAGAATTGTTTCTTTGTCCTTGGTAGTTGTTGACATATTGCACTTCTTCTTGTTGCTCATTGTACAAATCACCTTGATCAAACCCACTATCATCTTGCACAAATTGTTCCACACGGTTTTGCACTTGTTGACCTTTTTGCCTTCTTTTGTTCACTATCATATTGACACCTTCCATCGCATTCACTTGCTTAGGACCTTAAAATTGTTGGAGTTTAGCTTTGGCTAGTTGATTTATTATTGTGGTAAACTCAGAAATTGCTTGCCCATGATCATGTAGTTCTTTGTGTAGGTGAATGACATTTGGATCACCTTGAGGAACATTAGCTCTACTTTTCCATGCCGATGAGGTATCCACCATCTCATTTAAAATTTCACAAGCTTCGGCATATGGTGTTGTCATGAAATTCCCACCAGCAAGTCGGTTGACCACGCATTGATTGGTAGTGTTGATCCCCCTGTAGAAGGTTTGTTGAATCATAGCCTCAGTCATGTCATTACTCGGGAACTCTTTCACCATAGTACGGTACCTCTTCCAAATCTCATGCAAAGGCTCATTGGGTTCTTGTTTGAATGCTAGAATCACATCGCGAAGAGTAGCCATATGCCCGGGAGAAAAGAACTTGGCCATGAATTTTTCCACCAATTCATCCCATGTACGGATGGAATGGTTTGGCAATATTTCTAACCAATCCAAGGCTTTCCCCAGTAGAGAGAAGGGAAATAGCTTCAACCTTAGAGCATCCTCGGAGACGTTGGTCTTTTTTCTCCCCCGGCAAGAGTCCACAAACCCCTTCAAGTGTTTGTATGCATTTTGACTCGGAGGCCCAGTGAAGAATCCTCGTTGCTTTAATAATGTAAGTATAATAATGGTGATTTGTAAGTTTCCCGCCCTAATGCGGGGCGGGACTATGGCACTTGCGTATCCTTCGTTCGGCAAAACCCGGTGTGGATCCACTCTTGGTGGAGGTTGTGGAGGTACAGGAATATTGTCATGAGACGGTCGGCCTCGCCTATTTTCTTGAGGTTCAAGACGAACCTCATCACCTTGGTCATCGTCCACTTCCTCCTCAAAAGGCATATTTCTGAGAGGATCATTGTTGAGAGCCATTTTTATACCTACAATCAATGCAAATATATAGCTAAGTCCGTTTTTAGCTCCCCGGCAACGGCGCCAAAATTGATGTCGCCAAATTCACACCGTTGATTGGATTGTGAAGCGGTCGATGAAATTATAAACACCCAATGTGAGTCGGGGTCGATTCCACAGAGAGATTATATTGGATTAAGTATATATCTAGACTAGGTATATGACGTGCCCAAATTGCACTTCAACATAATTGGTTGTTTCTTAATGAAAAGCTAAGGACCACAATTTTTGGTGTGGTCTTTTATCAAGTTTATAAAAGATCTAGGGCTGTGACTTCCACCTAGGTGGTTACCTAACAGATTGTGAGTTTTAGGGCAGGTTTGATTGGTCGGGGAGTGATATAGCATTCACACGCAATTACCCATTCGATACCTCTCGATAGTTAGAGTGGTTTTTCCCAACAACTAGTGATAGATGCTCAAGTCAGTCGGATCTTACTATCTCTAGATTCGACCCTTTAATTGGGGCTATCAATTTCTTGACTTCACCCCAATTCCTTATTAGCCAAGTTTTCCTAGACTTAGTCTCTCTTTCTCAAGTAGAGACTAGGTCAATTAGGCTTGAACCAATGTTTGCAACCATTGATTCTAAAATTCAAGCAAGAACTAGGCTAAATATCACTCACCCAATCACAAACAAGCCCTAAATTACACACCTATTAAGCAACCATACTAGGGTTGTGTCACAACCCTAGCTAAGAAATTAGCTACTCGTAGAGAAAATTGAAGAAACTAATGAAGAAAATAAGATTAAACTCATAATAGATGATTAAGGGAAGAAATATAATGTTAAAATGATAAACTATTACAAAGTTACCCAAAACAGTTAAGAAAAAAATGGCTATCTACTTTCAGGTGTTCAAACGTAACCTAAATTTGAAAAAAAGAAATTATTTATACCCAGCTAAAATTATCGGACAAAATTTCCCCTGCGGAGGTTGGTGCGGCCGCACAATTCTATGCGCGGTCCGCACTTTGAAGCTGGCTTGACAAGATGGAATTCTACGGGCACATAATTTTGGGGTGTGCCACACTTCTTTAGATTTTGCGGACCGCACATTTTTGAGCGTGGCCGCACTCTTGGACTTGAGCTGGACATGGGAGATTTTTGCGGCTACTTTTGTATTCTGCGGCCGCACAATAATAGTGCGGTCCGCACTTCTTCAGGGCCCCAAACTTCCATCTCTCTGAACCTTATATTCTGCGGCCGCACAATAATTGTGCGGTCTGCACTTTTCAAAGGAAATCTGTCAGACCTTCTTCATGGTCTGCGGCCGCAAACAATAATGTGCGGTCGACACTCTTGCTCTTTTTGCTTTGTTTCATTCCTTGTCCAAACTTACTCCTTTTTGAGTTGATTTTCACCTCTTTAGCTTATTTCCCAATACTCCTGCAAGAAAGCACATTTCATTAGTTCTCGGGAATACCTTTAAGCATTTTTGAGCTAAAACGTAAGTAAAAGAGAGCAAATAAGCAGTCAAAATCCCTACTTATCAGCCCCGAAGGTAAATGAGCAACTATACCTCTACTTGGTCTTCTCCGAGGTAGCGGTAAGTGGTGTCCAAGTTCAGGAAGAAGAAGGTACACAGTTTCCTACCTATTATGTTAGTAGAACCCTAGGCAATGCCGAAACTAGGTATCCGCACTTAGAGAAATTAGCACTCGCCTTATTAAGCCCATCTAGGAAACCAAAATCATATTTTAATGTCACCCAATATGTGTCGTGACCTTGTATCCACTAAGGAGTGTTATGCGTAAACCCCAGCTCTCGGGTTGACTAGCCAAGTGGGTCGTAGAGGTTAGCGGATATGATATTGAGTACAAACCTCGAACCGCTATAAAGTCTCAGATTTTGGTAGACTCCGTGGTCGGCTTTATGCCGGCCTTGATCCCCGAGGTCAAGAAAGAATTATTACACACCTCAAGGACTAGCTCGAGGGTTTGGACCCTATTCACGGACAGATCTTCTAACGCGAAAGGGTCAGGGTTGGGAATCGTATTAAAATCACCTACGGGTAATGTAATAAGGCAATCTATTAGAACCGTGAAATTGACTAACAACGAAGCCAAATATGAGGCTATGATTACAGGTCTAAAACTGGCTAAGGGCTTGGGGATTGAGGTGATCGAAGCTAAGTGTGACTCCCTCCTTGTCATTAACCAATTCAACGGGACATTTGAAGTAAAAGATGACCGGATACGGAGATACTTGGATAAGTTTCAAGTAACATTACACCAGTTCAAGGAATGGACACTACAACATGTACCCCGAGATCAAAATAACGAGGCCGATGTGTTGGCTAATCTAGGGTCGTTAGTCGACTTCGATGAATTCAATTCTGGAGCAGTGGTGAAATTGATGAATGCAGTGATAGAGGATGGTCACTCAAATGTAAACTCAACAAGATTAACTTGGAATTGGAGAAAAAAATACATAGACTACCTTCAGAAAGAGAAATTGCCATCAGATCCGAAAGAATCGAGGGTCGTACTTACTAAAGTTGTGGGGTTTAGCTTGGTTGGTGGAAAATTATATTGAAGATCATTTTTTAGATCGTTAGCAAAGTGCTTGGGTCTCGGGGAGACCAACTAGGTGATATGTGAAGTACACAATGGTATTTGTTGAAACAATTTGGGAGCAGAATCCTTGGTTCAAATTTTATAGAGCCGGTTATTACTGGAACGATATGGAAAAGGATGTGAATGACTTTTAAAAGTGTAAAGAATGTCAAAGGAATGCCTCGATGGTCTACCAACCGGGGGAGATGCTTCACCTAGTCCTTTCCCCTTGGTTGTTCATGAATGGGGAATGGACATTGTGTCTCCCTTGTCGTGGGCACCCAGCAAATCCCAATACATCTTACTTATGATCGATTACTTCTCTAAGTGGGTCAAAGCACAGAAGTTCGAGAAAGTTAGGGAAAAAAGAGGTCATTGACTTCATTTGGATCATATAATATGCTGGTTCAGGATACCATCCAAGATCACGTGCGACAATGGGAGGTAAGTCATCGGCGACAAGATTAATAAGTTTTTTGAAGATCACAAAATGAAAAAGAATTTATCAACACCCTATCACCCAAGTTGGAACGATCAAGAGGAATCAACAAACATAAATATACTCCAAAACCTGAAGAAGACATTGACCGACTCAAAAGAAATATGCAAAGAAATTTTTCTCGAGGTGCTATGGGCATATCAGACGACTTCAAAGTCAAGTACTGGTGAAACACCGTTCTCTCTAGTCTACGACGCAGAAGCTCTGATTCCGATAGAGGTAGGATAACTGAGCCTAAGGTTTGAATATGCTACGGAGATGTCAAATGACGAGGCCATGGCCACGAGCTTAGATTTAGCAGACGAAAGATGAGAAGCCTCCCTAGTCCGGTTAGCGACCCAAAAGCAACACATGGGGAGATATTACAACCTAAGGGCAAACCTTGTACACTTCCAAGTCGGGGACTTGGTACTGAGGAGAGTTATACTACATGCCAAGAACCCGAATGACGGGAAACTAGGTCGAACTGGGAAGGACCGTACAGAGTCACTAGCATAACCGGGAAAGGCTTGCACTAGCTTGAATCCGGAAATGGTGTACAACTACCTAACAATTGTAATGTGGCACACTTAAAGAGATACCATTGCTAAGGTATGAACACAATTTTCTTTGTGGTTTATTACGCTTTGAACTAACTCATGCAGGTACTCATTCGAAGTCAAATCTAAGGATTAGGTCAGAAACCATGTGCTTCACTCTTTTTCCCTTGAACCGGGTTTTTTTCGAAGTGGGTTTTACAACAAGGTTTTTAACGAGGACACAGCAAAACATGTTACCCTAGCTTTGAAGAGCGATCTGAGGCCGGGGATTGCGTATCATCCGTATCATTTCAATAGTATTTGAGCCCTCAAATATTCAGTCTCGAATACTAGGGGGCCATCACACAGTCAAGAACCAAAATCCCCGGGAATGTAGAAGGCATTCCAATTTGATATTAAAATCTAAGGCTTGAATATTGGGATTAATTGTAAGGGTCAAACGGTCAAACGAACCGTGGCCACATATCTCATTCTCACCATGGCAGATAGCTTTTGTACCATCGATTATTTACACGACATTCAAAGTAATAAAAGAAATTTGTCCTCTATGTTTCATCGGTTCACATTTGCATAAGAAATATTATCGTTAAATGTTACTTAGAAAGAATGTTGGGCTTAAGCCTAAATGCCTCCCCGAACCGGGGTTTGCCACCTGATGATAAGACCGGGAAATTCGGGTTACTATATCCCGGAGGTACCGAGCCTACTAGCCGGGGCCCAAACAAGAAAGGCCACGGCCAACCTAACGGCTCAGAGACGTCTAAGTTTGTACTTAAAAAGTAAGGTCCTTACATATTTTAATAAATGAAAAAGACTACATCAGACCCGTTCAAGTTATTCGGTCTCAAAATAATTGCAGCCATGAAAAGATTCATCTTTGGCAAAGAAGAATTGCATCTGGTTAAAACGTTTAAAAAATTTTAACAAAAATTTCGTTTTTAATCGGGTCCCAAAACTCAAAGAAACTTGGAATTATTACCTAATCCAGGCCTCATCCAGGCTTTGGGGGAATGAAGAGTTTAAGTGATGTCAAATTCTATGCTAAGGCATTCATGGAATATTATAAGTCTTAGACAAACAAATACAAAAAAAGTAAAGGACACAATGCATAGCAAAGAAAAATTTGTATACATATGTACCAAAAGGTATTCACAGAGGCACTATAAAACGGCCCCAAATGCAAAATAGCTACAAAGTAAAGGAAAAAGGAAAAACACAATAAATAAACTAAGGCATTTCACGCCTAGTCTTCATCAGAGCCCCACTCGCTGCCCGAATCATCGGGCTAGTATCTCTCTTGGCCTCGGTTTCAAGCCTCTTCACCTCTTCAATCTCGACTGCTAGGTGAATCCCCCAGGCATGAATCTCCTTAAGGATCTCTCTCCGAGACAACCACTTCATATACTCGGCCTTCGTTATAACGCGAGCCTCGGCTACCTCCACATCGTTCTTGTACTGGGCCAATATGTCTTGAAATTTGGAGGCCTTGTTCGAATCCGCCTCCAACTTGGACTTCAACGCGATGTATTCTTGGTCGAAAGTATCCCATTCTGTAACGACCGACTCAAGTTGAACCCGGAGCTCCTCATTCAGTAAGACCATTTGTCGGATTTTTCTCTCATCACCCGGAGCTAATCTTTGGTCGATGCCAATTCCTCTTTGGTGGTATCCTGCTCCGAGGCCAGGAGATCCATTTTTCTCCACACTCCTCGGCTGAGGCTTTGACCTCGTCCATCCCGGCCCTAAGCTGGTCGATCAGGTCTATCTTCTCTTGGACCTGCGAGGTTGTGGCATTATCATTTGCACTTAACCTCTCGTTATTAATATCAAACACTCTTACCTTTTCAACTAGAAGAGCATGTTCCCATTAGACCTTCAAGGCCTCCTTTTGAGCTCTTTCTAGCTCGGCTTGGAGGACAGAGTGGTCCCTGAGTACCTCATCTTTTTGCTCACAAAGAGCTTTGTACATGTCCTTTTTCCGGACCTGCTCCTTGAGCTCGAACTCAAGGTGAGTCACCTCCATCCGAGACCGGTGGAAGCTCTCATAAGAAGTATCGAGGCCCGAGGCATAAAAAATGGAAAAATTGTTAAAATACGCTAAGGCAAAATGGACTCTTTAAAGATATGAGGAAAAGAAAATACAACATGTTCAGCGCCTGTTGTGCCTCGTTGAAAAGGCGAAGCGCATCTACCTCGTTCATCTTCACTTGGTTCTCTTCGGTTACCAAGGAACGAAGGTAGCTGGCCACACCGACCGGCCCAAATAACATCTGAGTATCCGTCGGCACCATAAACATGACCGTTTTCTTACGGTCAGGGTCTGCACTTGGGGTAGGGAACTATTTCACAAGATTTGGGATCGAACTCGGCTCGCTTGACCCCGGTAACACATCCATTTTTAGGATCTCCAGGTCGCCAAAACCAGAGTAGTCTTCCAGCGCACCGACGTTTATACCTTCGAAAAACAGATTAAGGCTTCATCCGCAGCCCGTGAGGCCTCGGTCGGATTTTCAATAACGGCCTAAGCCTCGTTGAAACAAGGCCCCGTGTGGGACGGTGACCTCGGGACGTCAATAACGTTAGCGGACTCTCTTGGGACCATAGTGTCCTCTCGAGGAGCAGTGGCAACAAGTTCTTCTTAAGGCTCCCGACCGAGGAGGGTTCAACCTTACGACCATCTCCCTCTGGTACTGCCATATCTTGTGCAGCATCGATCGTCTCGTGGGTGAGAACTCCATGTCGTCATCCTCGGGGTAGTCCCTGAGCCGGTAGAGAGACTCGGGGTCTGGGATCCTGGCACGAGTACTTTTCTTGGTACTCTTTTTGATCCCGATCGAGGCCTTCTTCTTCTTGGCCTTGCCGGGAGTATCCGAGGATCCAAAGGACCTTATTTTCTTTCTTAATTTGTCCTCCTTCTTCACAACATCTTTGGCAGTAGGTTGTACCGAAGTAGAGGGATTTGCATATGGGGATGAGGCCACGTCCTCCGTAATTTCTCGAAGCTCAGTGGTCTGGGGAAGACCTGTGAAAAGAAAACGGGACTTAGTCGAAATGACGATAAAATAAAAAGGATATTCAATTAGAAGAAGGACACTCACCATTCTTGAGGCATACCTTGTACCTCTTACAAAAGTCCAGGACCACCACGTCCATCGGGCCAAGGGTGAAGGGGTATGTATAAACGCTTAAGTACCCCTCCACGTGCATTGTGATGTCCTCATCAACATCGAGGATGACTACTTCTTTGCCTTCCCACTTACAGTTCTCCCTGACCTTTAGGAGCACTTCGGTGATGGAACAAATTACCTCTATGCCTCTTCACCTTGATCTCCTTGTTCGGAGGTTTTTTTTAGTTTAAAGTCATTATCAATGGAGCAACCTCCGGGGATAAATTCTTTAAGAAAAGATTCTGGGGCTACTACCAAAAGGGTCGCTTCCATATCTGCGGCGGAGGTAGATGTTGAAGGAGCAGTATTTTGAGGCACAAATTTTGAGGACTTTATCTGGGAATATGAAGGTTCGAAGGCTGATACTAAGGTTTGAAGATGGGTATGAAGATTTGAAGGTCTAGCTTGAAGATTTAAAAGAAAAATATGAAGATTTAAAAGAAAAATATGAAGATTTAAAGATTGAAGATGAAAAAATGAATATGTGAAGAATAATGAAGATCTGAGGGAATGATGAATAAGTAAAAAATTCGAAGGTAACCCAAGAAGATTTGAAATCGGAAAGTAAAAAAGTGAAAGGAAAAAGGAAATCGAAGCTTTTATAGGAGTAAAATAATTAATGTGTGACGGTTTGCATTCAATGCCCACCAAGGATGGTCAACCAGCGGCTGACACGTATCCAAAGTCAGAACGACGTGACTGATGGGACGTTTCGTTGACTCGTCAACCCGCTTGTAGCGTACGCGGAAGGAACCGGGGTCAGTTAATCACTTCTCGTTGTTTCTACAAATCTGCTCTCCAAAAAGTAAGAGGACTATCTGTGTGCGGGTAAAATCAGGGATAAAGTTACCCCCGATTTTCCGGTAAAGAAACGAGAGGACAACCCGATCCGATATAGTCTCAGGTAAAGACGAGGGCTTCCACAGATCAGAGCGTGGGAAGGATAAATGGTGTGCCAAGAACCGAACACGGCCAAGCATTGAGCTCGAGCAAAGTATAGAACTGACGCTAAGAGAAAGAAGGTTAGACAAGACAAACGAGGGGTCGAAATATCTTCCCTTAATCGGATATTACAGCACAAATCTCACCCGATATCAATTGCGTATCAATGTTTACCGGAAGAAAAAACTTTTTAACTTATTTAGACATGTACTAGGATTGAAACTCCCCTACTATATAAAGGGGAAAACTTTTTTATTTTGAAGACCATTGTTGGCGCGCAAATTAAAGCTATAAAGTTAATTTTTGTTCTCTAGCTATTGTTCAAAGTTTTCTTCAGCTGCTTGTTTATTTAGTTGCAACCGAGCCCGTTTCGAGGGTTGGATCGGAACCAACTTCTAGCATCTATCATAAAGATTATAAAGTTAGGCTTAATCATTCATCACAATTGGTTTGATCATTTTGTTTTACTTTAATTCAATTATTTACTGTTCTAAGATCATTCGTGTTAAACTAAATCACATATCCTTTAACCGCATATAAATTCAATTATTACTCATTTTAAGGGTAAACAAACCAATTACTCATAACAACAACAACAACAACCCAGTAAATCTTACTAGTGGGATATGAGGTGGATAGCATTTACGCAGACCTTACTCCTATACCGGAGGAATGAGCTTATTTCCAATAGATCATCGGTTCAATTACTCATAATATGCTACCAATATTAATCCTAAATCCTTTTTGTGGCTAATGCTTCTGTGCCTCTGAGTCAAATTCGTGGATGACCAAAAACAAAGCTCCATAATGATGTTATCCCATTAAAGACATTTTGACACATAAGGATAGATAGATGACGGGCTCGTTAATTCCAGTAAGGACATTGATTAATCAAAACCTGTTTGTGCTCGTGAGCACATAATTTTTGTCCGACTAAAATATTCTTACAAAAATTTATAAATATATTTTTTTAATTGTTTTAGTTTTTATAGAATCTGTAGGAAGTTTTGTTAGTTGTTTGTATTTAGTTGCATTTTTGTGCATTCTAAATATTTTAAAGTCATGAAAATACAAAAAATATTTAATTCTTCATTGAATAGCATTTTAGGCCTTAATTGAATTTAGAATTTAATTACGTGAGTTAGTTACATTATTAAACAATAAATCACAAAAAGTTTTGTTCATTTTTACATTTTAGCTTTTAGCTTTTAAATTAGTAATTTAATTTCATTAGTTTTAAGTTAATTAATTATTAAGTGGTAGACATAAATAATTAAGTTTAATTATACATATTAGATGAAGTTATGACTTAATTAGTTTTTTTTTAATTAATTAACTAATTTTGAAGATTTTTTTTAAAAAAAGAAAAGAAAGCAAAGCAAAGAAAAGAAAATAGGCCCTTTTTAGCTTTAAAAACCGTACTGGGCCAAAAGCTTTCGATGGCCCAAATACCCCACAAATTGCCCAGCCCAACTCCTTAAACATGCCTGACCTGCCGACCAAACCCATTACCCCCTTTTAATCTCAACCTTTCATTTTACTTAATCAAACGGCCCCTAGTATATTGAGTCATTGTATAAACTTAAAAACCCTAACCCTATCTCTAAAGAACCCCAGCCGCACCACCCACCTTTCCACGCCACTGTTGCGCCACCACCACCCAAACCCTCTGGAAAATCGAGCCCACTCGCCCCACGAGCTCTCCTCTCTCTCCTCTTGCCACGTAGCCTAACTAACTCTGACAACAAGAAGATTTATTCCCGATTTTCACGCGTCCTTCGCCTCCTGAGCGATTTATGGGATGAATGGGAGCCGTGGATTGATGGACAATCCATGCCCTCCATTTGTCCCTAAAATCGTTCACAAAAAAAAATTGGGCAGTTTTTTCGGTTTTCTTTTAGGGATAAGTGAAGAAGATTTGGGAAAGGAGTATAAAGGGTGCTCGTTTTTCAGATTTGGGGAGGTCTTTTTTTGGAGAAGAAATTTGAGGAATTTGGGTAGAAAATCTCAGAAATTTTCTGAAAAAAGAAAAAAAAGAGCTAGGTTTTTCTTTTAGTTTTGATCTTTTCTCTGATTTTCCTAGTTTTTTGATATATATACAAAAGCAAGTGTTCTCCGATTTTTTTTTTAAGCTTCAGAAACCAGAAAACAAAAAAAAGAAATTGTAGTTCTATCCCTTCAATTTCAGTCTTCAGAAATGGAGATCAGTTGAGGTTTTCGTCCAGATTCGAGGTGCCGTTTTCGGTTCAAGTTTGTTGGTTCATGTTTCTTGTTGTTGTTTGTTTCAAATCCTGTGTCGCGGATTCACTCGAGTTGGCTTAACTCAATTGTTGTAATCGCTGAAATTCGGTTAATTGAAAAGCTATAACTTCAGGTCCGTTTCTACTCTCTCTTGCCTTATTTTGTGGTGATCAAAGTATGATGGGAGCCTAGGATCAAATAATCGAACTCGAGTATTTGGACTGATGATGAGTGTGGTGAATTTTCTGTGGTATACAAGTCTGTTTTTCTTTAGAGTTATTTTAGTGAAAGAGGAAATGAAGATAGTGAAATTATTTGTTGTTTGAAGAGTTAGGTGCTCTTTTTTGGATTCACCATTTAATCAAATATTTTAAGGTGAGTTTTAAACAGTGTTTAAACTAAGGTTGTCTTCCAGTTCTTTTCCCTCTTAGAATTAGAATGATGTCCTAATTTGAATGACTTAGGTGCCCCAATGAGATTCAAGCATGTTGCCTTTGTTTTATTTTTCTTCTATTAGCTTCAATGTGTTTGTGTAAAGAGTTTGTTTGCTTCTTTCAAATTTTACATTAACCCCACGCTACATTACTTATCTGGATGAATTTTGGCAAAGACATGTCTTCTGTTGGATCAAATGAATTAGAATACAGTTATTTTGTTTAGAATTCTCAATCTGCTTAAGTTCGGTCCACCATTTCGTGGCATATTTTGGATGATCAATTACTGTTGCCAGTCTTGTCTCATTTTCTCTGATTTTCATTTCTTTAATTATTCTGGATGCTTACATGTTGTCACTTCATTTTGGTTGGTTTCGTTGAATATGAAATTGTTTGGAATTGTGTCATGGGAATTGGGAAAGGACCGAGCCCATTAGTAATTAATTTGTTCACGTCCTTTAGGAATCGGGCTTGGTCACATGCTTGAAATAACAAGTTTTAAAAAGGAATGAGCATAAAATCTCTTTTAATAAAAGTATTCCATAATCACGGGCCTTTTCACACACAATCATCGAATTAGAGACTTCACAACTTATAAACACTCGTAGTTTGCTTTAGTATTAATTATCGTGGTCATGAGTATGGTTCCCGTGACATGGTCACGATATCTAAATTCAATTCGAGTGTGCATTTCATGTGACCCGACCATAACTTGAAATAATAATTAAAATAAACATGTCGTAAATCGCGGGTGCATTTCATGTGGTGCAGTTTGCAATGTGTGCCAAAACGACAAGTGTACGACATCGTGACTTGTTCCATAAATATTAAAAAGCGGTTTAAAATATACAATATGTTTAAAACTTGTAATTAATTAGATAATTAAGCCAATCGATAATAGTTAAGCGACCGTGCTAAAATCACGGAATTCGGGAATGCCTAATACCTTCTCTCAGTTTAACAAAATTCCTTATCCGGTCTTCTGATTTTCGCAGACTTTAAATGAAGTTAAATTTCATCGACTTGAGATTTAAAATAAACAGGTGATTTGGGACACCATAAATTATTTCAAGTGGCGACTCTAAATTTAAATAAATAATCTTGTTTCGATCAACGCTACTTTAATTGAAAAAACTCTCTAACGCCTTTCGAGAAAAAGGAGGTGTGACAGTGCTAATCATTAAGTTCAGCCTAGATAGAAAAGCAAGGTAGCCTTATAAGTCCTGCCAATTAAGTGAAAGACTAGACACACTGCTGGCAGGAGCCATCTAAACGATTGAACTAATCAATGAAGAAACTTGAAAAGTGAAGAAGAAAAACTGCAACGCAAGCCATTGGATAGACTTGGAGCTTGGGGTTAAAATTTTGAATGTGTAAAAACTGCAACGCAAGTCATTGAACAGACTTGGAGCTTGGGGTTAAAATTTTGAATGTGTACTTGTGATTTGTTTCGATTGGATGTTATTCAATTATGTTGGAAACATCTTTAAGGAGCTTGAACATTAATTTTAGGATAATTTGGTAGAGATTTGAGGTGATTTGAATTGAAAACTCGAAGTAGTAGATGAACATGAAAGAAGATGAGATGTGTATCACACCGTGTATCTTTCCTGTATCACATGTGTATCAAATATGTATTTCATGTATACCTATGTGTGAGATACAAGTTAGACACATATGCTGCAGAAGAAAATTTTAATTTGATTTCAATAAATTTTGACTCCAAATTTAAACTTGATTCTAATGATGAATTTTGATTCCAAACCAATCCAAATTACCTCCAATTTTTCTCTAATTTTGTATATTGCATTATTTATGTCGAATTTCAATCGTACCCATTAAAAGAATCTTTTGTGTCGAGGTTTTTTGAATGTTTATATCATTGCTAACGAATTTTGACTTCAAGCTAATCTAAATTACCTCCATTCTTTCTCAGATTTTTGTATATTGCCTCAACTAAGTGTATTCAGTGTATTTTAACCATACACATAAAAAAATTCTTTTTTATTGGTTACTTTTCATAGCTGTTTTTGGTAGCATGACTTAATGACTAATTGTTGGTAGGTAATATTTTTATTTATATGAAGCGCTTTCCTCTTTTAATGGCCTTACTTGAGGCAAGTTATGATTTGTTGAGACCCTAAAACGGATACCGATATTGAGCGAAAAATAAAATATAGCTATATAAATAAAAATTAAACTGAAAAAGGAGGTGATGAAGAAGAAAAAAGATGCCAAATCTTTTTGTTTCCTATGACCATTTTAGGTACAAAAGATTATAACCTACTAATTAAATTCAAATTCTCATGCATGAAGTTTCCACATATTAGTAAACCACCGGCTGCTAATTCCCACCAACCAATTTTCTTGCCAAGTACTTTAACGAAATCAATGGAGTGAAGAATCCATTTTCTGATCTCATCTTTTTAGTAAATGCTGAGGGGTCGCCATGTCTAAAGAAGAGAAAAAGATAGAGGTAATCACTGCAATTTACAAAGTTCGTCTCCACTGCCCGAAATGTGCACATGATATAAGAAGACCTCTATTGAGGACCCAAGGTAACATTTTAACTTATTTATTTATTTATTTTTTATTTGAAGGAAGCTTGAAACGGCTGAATGAGAGATAGAGCTTCGATCAAGAAGAAGAAAATTGTATGCTAGACACAGGAAACCAAGTAGGGCTACGCATAATTTGGTAAATCGTATCGAAATCAAAAATTTAGTATTCGATATTCAATATTTTGGTATTCAATATGATATTTGTTTAAGTTTTAAAAAAATTGGTATTAGGTATGATATTTGGTATTTTAAAATGAAATACTGAAATACCGATATTATATTATAAAATATACATTTTAATAGTTATAACTTAAATATAAGAAATTTAAAATTTTACTTTCCTTTATTATCTAAGTTCATCAATTAACTCTAAGCAAGTAACTAGATATTTCTCTAAGTTTTCTCTTTCTAGGTTGATATTTACTGGTTTTGGACAAAACTTTTGTCAACAAACTTTGAGTACTTTAATTAAGAATAGTACTGTTTATGACTTTATGCACTAGCTAGTATTCAAACCGAATAAACCGAAGTTACCGAACCGAATAAACCAAAACCGAAAGGAGAAAAATCGAACCATACTGAATTTAATTAAGTATGGTATTGATATAGCATTTCACGAAACCGAATACTGAAAATACCGAACCGAAATATTTAAATACCGTACTGACCGACGAACACTCCTAGAACCAAGCAGGGATGAGCGCGCTAGCGCTAGGGGCAATTGTTCGGTCGCCTATAATACTAGAACTAATAGGTTCAAATTGGATTTGTGTCGTGCTGTATCTTGTCTAATACCATTAAAAGAACTTCTAGTGTCGGAGGATGAATCTCTTGAAAAGGAGAAATAGAGCCAATGGGTCTGATAGGTTTGCTAGAATAACAACTAGTTTTACCTGAGTTAATCTGCAGCAAAAACATGATAGAGCTTATTTTGGACTATGGTCTGCAGTTTTTAAGGCTACGAAAACATTTGTGAAGTTTTTCGATTAAAAAGATGAAAACAATGTATTGAAAAGTGACAGCTCTAAGATTCTTTAATGGAAAGGACTGTCCCAATTGAACACTTTATTATATATAATTTATACGGGATATTTAAATTTGTTAGTATTTGTCCTTATTCTAAACAGAGCTCCGCTGTGGATTGAGCGTGGATTTGGGTGTGGTTGGTATATCGAAAAATGTTTTTCAAAAAAATATTTTTTTGGAAAACAAGTTGTAATTCTATTTATTTTTTTGTGTTTGGTACGCAAAGTAAGGAAAATAATTTCTCAAGAGTATTCATAAATAGTTTAATACAATAAACATGAAGACATAAACTTTCGAACCAACAACCTTCCGAACCCAAAAATTTTCATAAATTTCCGAACCGCTAAACTTTTGAAACCGCGAAATTCCAAACCCGTAAACTTTATAATTTCTAAACACGTAAACCTCCGAACTCATAACTTTGGAGCTTGTAAAATTTCGAACCTGAAAACCGAAAGATGAAAAAATAAAACTGAAAATATAAAAAAAAAATTTTAAAAAAAATCCGAGGGGGAGAGGGCGCGGGGATAGGTGTGGAGGGGTGCAGAAAAACGAAAAACAGAAATTTAAAATTACAAAAAAAAGTAAAAAAAAAATATTTTTTTTGTTCGGGGTAGGGGCAGTGGAGTGGGTGTAGGAGAGGGGGTGGGGGTGGGTGGTGTAGAAAAAAAGAAAAAAGAAAAATTGGAAAACTACAAAAAAAAAAGTATAAAAGAAAAAACATTTTTTGTGCGGGGGGTGGGGGTTGGTAAGGTTTGACGGGGCGGAGGTGGGAGTGCAGAAAAGCAAAAAAATAAAAATTTGAAATTACTAAAAAAAAGTGAAAAAAAGTTATCGAGGGGTGGGGTGGTAGTAGAGTGGGTGGTGACGGAAAAAGACTGAAATTTGAAAAAAAAAAAAAAACTTTTTGAGGAGACGGGATGGGGTGGGGTGGGGTGGGGTTAGGTGGGTGGGTGTAGGGAATAGGGTGAGGAAGGTTGAGAAGGAGTTTTGGAAAATATTTTCTCTTCTCTTAATAAGGAAAATATTTTTCTCCAATTAGAGGAAATTGAGTTCATAAAAAAAAATATTTTCCAAAGTATTTAAACCAACCAAACATAAGAAAATTAGAAAATATTTTCCTTCATACCAAAAACACCCTTATATCAAAATATTTTGAAAAAGGGTCCAAATATACACATTTGCTTTTGACTATAGTTTAAAGTTACAATATAGCAGAGTTAAGGCAAATACGAGTTGATTGAGTAACGGAAATAATATGAATGGTCATAAAGTAAAATATTTCATGCAATAGAGTAGTTTGACCTCTTTCCCTTTATTGATTAAAAAAATGAAATTTCTTTTCCTGTTTTTCTTCCTTTGTACAAGAATCTTGGTTTTGTTTTCTGTATTTTCATGAGTCACCACAGGTTTGACATATATAACAACTTAACATGGCTGCAGGAGTGCATACTGTGGATGTGAAACTTGAGAAAGATGAAGTTACAATAAAAGGTGCTATCGACGCAAAGAATATTCATCAACGCTTAGAGAAATGGAGTAAAAAGAAAGTCGAAATTGTGTCTCAGACGAAGGTTAAGGACGTTGAAAAGGCAAAGGAAGTGAAAAAGGTAAGCAAGGATTGTTTTGGTAGTAAATTTATATATGCTAATAGTGTAAATAATTTTACCTATACTTATCAAATCGGAGACTGTTTTGTTAAGATTTCTATGTCCTTAAGATTAATAAAGTCTAAAAATCTTCAAAGATATGTCTATCACAACCAAGTCTAAACACCACATCCATAACCAAAACACTAATCCTCATCGTCTGATTCAGTCACCTCCGCAGATAGATCTTTGGCATGTTTGTTCGTGAAATTCTGCATCTTAACAAATATTTCATAACATGTTTCCCATTGTTGCATCAAATTGTAAATTTATTTTCGCATAGAATCCATCTCTTCTTGATTTTGCAAAGTAGAAGCACCAAAAAATATGACTGGATGGCCTGAAGGAATATCGATTCAAGTCCATAGACTCTATCCACCTGCCATCTCTATCCATATTAAAGTCATATCATCGGTGACAGTTGAGTTAAAGTAGGTTGAGTCTGACCCTATTTGTCCAAACTTTTATGATACCCTTCCTGAGATAATAATGATAAGCATTATATAACAAACTAATATTTAAAAACAAAATAGTCTTGAAGTTAGGATCTTATATATGTTTCTGATGCACGTGCTCGACCCAATCTTCTTTTGTATCGTCCTTCTTCTTCATTTACTTATGTGTCTCCCCGAAGACCTTAGCATGAGTCACATCTATCCCTTTTTCCTTTTCCTCCAAAATAAAAAATTATGAGTTGGGTATAATTTCGATCGCACATATGTAAAATTAAGATTTTTTTTATAAATAAGTTATCAATCTCAATTAATGGGCCTCATAACTAATTGAACCTTCAATGTGCAACGAGCCATCCTTACTGGAGGCTCAAGCTACTTTTTCTTGTTCTCTCTTGTTTTCCATTCAGGAGCATTCGACTTCTCATGAAGTTTATGCCAAACATCTGCTCGTAATCATTCGGGCTTGTTACCACCTCTTCGAGCAACATAGAGTATCTTTAATTTGCCGAGCAACTTTTTTCTCGAAATTATTACTTATTTTATTTTCATATTAAAGTTATATTACCATGTACACTTCGTCCGAAAAGTAACTACCAACATTAGTTGAATATAATAAGTAATATATAAATTTAATTTCTTTTTACCTAAATTGATTGCACATATACTCTCTAACATTGTATGGTATCTGTCTCCAGGAATTCCATGATTTATTCTAAAATAATTTCACAAACTTCACAATCGCATGATGTACTTATAGGATGTCAAAAAACCTGTATTAAATTTAACATATGTAATAACCTTCCTTAAATTAAACATATATAAAGCTATATTCAAAAAATTTAAAATAAAATAACAATTGCTTATCCGTCCTTATAGGGGACGATAAGCAGGTGATGATAAGTATCATATGGTACACCCCCCCCCCCACCAACATATGACTGTGTGAATCGATAGGTGTAGAAGTACCACTAGATAGAGATGCAGATATGTGAGAGCCTCTAATTTCTAGCTTAGGTATGTTATGAGTGGATTACAACACAGATGATAATGGAGTGGATGACGATGGAAGCATAGATGATGAACCATCATGCTGACTAACATGATAAACCAATGATGTATTTGATAATGAGGCACCATACTGACTAATATGAAAACCCGAAGAAGAACATGGTATAGTAGGGTGGGCATTAAATTAAAGGTAGGGTCGTGTATCATTTCATTGAAAAGCATAGAGTAATACTGAAGTGAGCTAGATGGGAGGGGAAGGGAGACAGTAAAGAAAATCAAGTGGCAATAAAGTCGACTGAGGAGGATTAGGAGAATGAGATGGATGATTTATATTTGGTATAGTTTAGGTATTGTAACTTGTAGTTGGCAAATGATTTTTTTTTCTTTTTAGATTTACTCTTCGGATGATTTTCTACCCCTAGACGCCATATGTATAGTGTAAGCATGATAAATTATAAAATAAAAAAGGAATAATATATAAATAGGTCCTCAAACTTAGTTCTAGCTGGCAAGTACGTCTCCAACTTTGGTGTGCATAAGTAGGAACCTCAACTGGCATAAAGTTGAACACATAACAGAAATGCTAACGTGACACATAAATTTTGGAGGTAGTATCTAGATGATCATTTTGTAAGTTAGAGTGTTCAACTGAAAAAGTGGACAGAAATTGTGGTACCTACTTGTGCACACCCAAAGTTGGAGGGCATACTTGTCGACTGAGACCAAGTTTGAAGGTCTGTTTATGTATTATTCCATAAAAAATCAACATGTTATTACAAATATAAAGTAATTCCTCAACATATGAAATGATTAAAGGAATAACATAAAAAATTCAACATGTCATAAAACATAAAATAATTTTTCAACATATTAGGTGATTAAAGGAATAATACAAGAAATTTGATATGTTATAAAAACCCAACAAATCAATCATCATTACTTTTTTCACATTGATCATACAATTCTTCATCATATTGCTTGTTTCGTTTTCATCAAATAACTCTGCCTTGCTTGTTTCATGTTCATTGTTTGATCTTCGTCCTTGATTCCGATGGATGTTTCTTCTTCATACTCATGTTGATTTGATCTAAGGGCAGAATGTTTAAATTCTTCATAGATACTTTCTCTATGCTGCAATTCATCTGCTAATTCATCTTCTACCATTTCTTCAATACTTGAAATCATTCTGGTATGCTATATCTAATGCATCCTCAACGTCCACTCGACCACGGGATTTGTTTTTAAAAGTACCCGTCATGCGAACTTATTCTTGCGCAAAAGGTAAGGAGTATAAAAACTTATTTGCATTTGTGCAATGATAAATGGATTATAGATTCCATATTCTCTCGTGTGCTTAATTTCAACTATTTTATACCGAGAATATACTTTTATACCTCTAGTAAGTGTTGGACCATACCACTTATATTGAAAGAGTACAAACTATTATTCGACCAACCAACACTATACTCGGTTCTAAAATCTCTGAAAGCACGCCATAATAATTAATATTCTCGTTGTCTTTTACCTACACCCCACTATCATTAATTTTTTTGCCATAAGATCATTCTTCTGTATGAAACTTGTACCCAGTGAAAGAGTACTTAAATATCTTTCTAACTTTATGGTCACGTCACCAGACTATATAACTTTAACTCATCAATCAAAGGCTGCATGTATACATCAATCAAACTTTTCGAATTGCATGGACCTAGAACAATACAAATTAGAAATAAATATGGACTTGTCATATATAATTTGAGCGGAAGATTATACGGCGTAACAAATATTGGCCAACATAAATATGGTGCAGGAGAGACAACAAATGAAGTGAATCCATCTGTATATAATCCCAACCTAATGGTTCTTGGTTCAGTAGAAAATTTCAGATACTCCCTATCAAAATGCTTCCACGCTTCTCTATCTGACAGATGACGTAGAACACAATATGGCCATCTATTTTCAATGTGTCATTTCATATGAAGAGCGAAGCTCATTGATGGATATAACCTCTTTAACTTAGATATAATGGGCAAGTAATGCATCTCCGTAATTGAAATTTTCTTCTTCCTATTGGCATTTATGACTTCCTTATATGAGGCTGGTTACAAAATTTGTAATTCTCTAACGTTGCATTATCCTTATAAAATAGCATGCAACATTTCTCAAAACAATCAGTCCTTTCTGATGAAAGACTCAGCTTGGAAATCAATTTCTTTGCCGTATAAAGATCTTTGGTTAAGTTAGTTCTAATCGGATTAAGTTCATTCATAAGCCCAATAATAGAATCCATATGCTCTTGAAAGATAGAACTATCTGATATAATACTTAGTAATTTAATTGCAACATACAACTTGAAACGTACTGAGACTTCATACAGTGGAAGACTACCTTTCTCCAACTGTTCATAGAAGCGTTTAGCCTTATTATTTAGTTCGGATTGAGGGAACATCCCAAAAGCATCCCTCATCATTTCATTGAAACGAGAACTTTTAATATTATTCTCTACTATGAGACTACCCTCACTACCAAGAGTATTTTTAAAAATCAATATCATCGACACTAGCATTATTCTCTCCATGGACAATCCATACATAATAATTTTTCATAAATCCTCTCTTATAAATATAATCTTTAATATCTTCTGCTCTAAATAACTTGAGACACTTGTATTTCACACAAAAACACCTAATTGTCCCTTCAATAAGAAAATCATCAAGTGTTTTCGTCTTAACAATAAATCCAATGACCCCGGCCTGCTGTAAATTTATCCTTTATTCCTGCACGACTAGAATGATTCCTAATACATCCATCTACGATGCACAAGTTCCATCTACACAAAGAAGAAAACTAGAAATTGAGATATTTAAAGTAATTTATTTTGTTTAAACTGATTAATAGGTTATATACTTTCAAACGTTCCTTTTTGAAATTTGCTTATCATTATAATAGATAAGTTAAATTCTTTTAGAGGTTCTTGTTTTGAAAATTTATGTCATGACCCATATCGGAGTTCCGCGACGGGCACCCTACCTTGCTTGCCGAGCACCAACCTAACGTATTCTTAACCATACTATCATGCGTAAATATGCCAGAAGGTCATCATGAGATAACCAGAATAAAACATAAGTGAATACTAGACATAAGACAACCCCAAAATGATATACATGAGATGCACGGGCCTACAAGGCCGAACAAAATATCTATAAACATGACATCTCTCTACAAGCCTCTAAGGAGTATCGAAACTTCGACAATATTTTTTCGACCGGAATTATCGGTCGAAAATTGCCTAATCTCTGGTAGTGTATAGAGGTCTTTTCACAAAGTAAACAAAGCATGAAGAGGAGGAAATGTCCAAAATAGTATATCCATTTCAAGTCCAAAACATGGTCCTTGATCTTCCAAAGCGAGCCAACACATATCCTACCTTGTTTGCCTGCATGTATATATGCGACAAGGGAGGCAAATGACTTCTACTGCAAACTAAGTCATTTTCTCCCTTGAGATGACAAATGGTTTCTATGGAAAACATTTTGTGGTAACGAAACACCAAAAATAACTTTCTTATGAAAAATATTTTATTTCATCATACCATATAACCCGCGTATTCTCATTTTCTTCATAATGCAATAATTTGTGAAAAACAAATTAGATGATTATTCTGTGCAATAAAAAGCATTATTTATTTAACTAGGAATTGATCCTTGATTGACTTAATTCTGTTGGATCTTGAAGGAAAGTATTAAGACAACAACATTGAAAGTTTACATGCATTGCAACAAGTGTGAACTTGACCTAAAGAAGAGGCTACTCAAACACAAAGGTAAAAATCTGTGCATAATCCACCAAGATCTTTAGTTTTATCAGAGATGTTTTATTTCAATAATTTCAATTTCTGTATATGTTTTTTTGTATGTGCAGGTATTCATAACGTGAAAACAGACTTCAAAGCTCAAACTATAACAGTTGAGACAGTCCTTGAGTCAGAAAAAGTTGTGACATATGTGCGAAAAAATTTCCGCAAACACGTAGAAATTATAAAGAAGAAAGAAGAGGAAAAGAAGGAAAAAGTAACAGTTGAAGTGAAAACAACAGAAAAAATTGTTGAACTTAATGAAGTGAAGAAAGTAGAAGCAAAAAATAAAGAGGGTGAAGTTCCATATTTTGTTCACTATGTATATGTCCCTCAGTGGTTCAGTGATGAAAATCCTAACGCTTGTTCCGTCATGTAGATGTGCATATGTCATGCAGGGACGGATGTAGAACACATATTTCTAGTGTATGTTGGGGTAAACCAATTTAAGAGTAGTATAGCTTCGAATACTCATCCTTTATAAAATTAAAATTATAAATCCAAATCTGATGGTATGAAATTCTTGCATATACCTTCTTTTTCTTGGAAAGAGTATATACTTTTATTAAATACTACGAAACATTGTTACAAGGATCCAATGGATCTTTACACATAGCAGAGATGCCGTCTACATCATTCCGATTACCAAACTTAGCAAGGTTTCTACACGTGCTTTCAAGCACTAGTTTCCTACTAAAACCTCCGTCCTTGTCCGCCAGCATCCTGGCCACGACAAAGGGTGGGGGATAACAAAACATGTGAGCTTATTTATGATGGTCTACTAGGCAGCTTCCTTTGCCAGTAGGTCTGCTACTTCATTCCCTTCCCTGAAATTATGCTGGACCACTAGTTTCTTCTCCTTCATGGATAACAACCACCAGCAATTATGTAAGAGAGAGTGTCGTAAGTAGATTGACCATTTTCAAGTAGATTTAATACCTGGGTTGAGTCAGTTTCGATTTCAATTGGAAATTTTTTTTTCCATGGCAAATTCTAAACTTTGTTGAAGTGCCAGAAGTTCTGCATGGATACAGGATGCGTCTTGCACCTTCATGTTGAATCCCATAATTCAGTGGCCGTTATGATCGCGTATAACTCCACCTAATCCACTGGCCGTCTGTTTGTATGCCCCATCAAAATTTAATTTAAACCAGCTAGCATGAGGTTTTCTCCAGTTGGTATTACAACTAACTTTTCTTTCATGGTTACTTTCTCTATTAGTAAGGTAGTAATATTCAGTGGCTTGGCTGATAATGCAAGGGAGTGAAATATTTTGTTTGCTATTGTTTTCTATGTTGCAGTTTCTATTTAACCAAAGATTTCATAAGATGAAGGGTAACTGTTGACTCCAATTTATCCTATGTGAGTGAATATTGGGGTTACTATGTCTAACAACATCTACCCAGTCATGGTTATTGAAGATTGCAGCATTATTGTCCCAGTTAAGAGAGTGCCAAAGGTTTTTGCTATGGCACAGTGGAGAAAGATATGAGGTAGATCTTCCTCATCTGACCTACAAATAGTGCACCCTTTATCCACATCCATACTAATGTGGTAAAGGTAAGATCGGAAGGGTAGCCTATTGTGATAGTATTTTCAGAGGAAAAATCTTATTTTATTAGGGCAATGAATATCCCAAATTCATTTAAAGCTTTTAAGAGTAAGAGTAGGATTGTCTATGAGGGGATAGCAGGAGACCGTAGAAAATGTTACCATCACTATTTAGTTCCCATAGGAGACAGTCGTTGGGGCGGTTGATAGGAATTGTAATAGCGTTAATGTTACTAGTAATGTTAGGGCGTAGTTCAAAGGAGAACTTTTCTAATGACCAAGAATTGTTGATAATAAGATCACTAATTTGTATTGTTTAGTCGTTCTATTTAGGGGACCTTCTATGCATCTTCTAAGGTGGGGGTTGTTGGGAATCCATCTAGCATCCCAAATAGAAAGGGTGAATTTTTTTTGTATAGACCAAAGAGTTCCTTTATTACAAATGCGTCATCCTTTAAGAATGCTCTTCCAAGTATGGGAGTGTTTTTTTTTCCAGGTTTGTGATATAGGTTTGGATTAGGAGTTTTGCTCAAGGGGCTTGCGAAGTATTCTTCAGGCCATGCTTGTTAGTAGGGCTATATTTTTAGATTTGGCTTTTCGAAGTCCTAATCCCCCTTTATTTTTTTCTGTGGTAATTGTTTCTGATGGGCGGTATTCTGTTTTGATGATCTAAAAAACTTTTATATGAATAACCAGATAAAGGACCTGATCTGTAGATATCACAACCAGTCAACTTTAACTCAAGAAATTTTGGACAATGCACTGATTAAACGTATACGGACCAGTTGAAGGACCTGATCCCTTGACAGACTCCCAGACAATAGTACAGGTCAATTATACAACTGTAAAAAGCTGTGGCAGAAAAGTGACTGCCTGCAACTGTACACGCTACAGTGCAGTAGTCACTTCTTATTGGTGGTGAAGTGTACTCTCAAGATATGAGACATCATCCTTGGAATGTTCCAAGGCCTTTAATATCTTGTTTGATACAGACAAGAACATTCACTTGAGAAATTACTAAGAACATTCTCTCAAACATTAAAGTGGTCTCTAGCATTGAAGATTCAAGAGCAAGAAGACAACTCCACTAAGACGGCCCAGTTCCACCTTGTGTCGTTAGTGTCCTTAGTTGAGTTGTAATCTTGCATTTTATTTCCATTGTATCCTACTCGCTTTTGTAGAAGCAACCTGTTAGAAATCTCTTAACCTTAAACTTCTTATCTTGTTGTAGTGACTCTTGTTGTCACAAGTGAAAAGTCTTTGTAACTAGAGAGTGACAAAGTGGCTTGTAATAGTGATTACAAGTTAGTGTGTTGAATTCTTTGTAAGAAGTACATTACAAAGTGGCTTGTAATAGTTTAGATTACAAGTTAGTGAAGTTGAAATCCTACAAGTCTAGGTCGTAGTTTTTGTCCCCTTGAGTGGGATTTTTCCACGTAAAAATCCCTTGTCCTTTTACTTGCTTTCTTAGTATACTTCTCCGTGGGAACTAGTAGAGGACCTGGTACCTCTACAGTTTGGTGAACTCATAGAAACTATCAATTGGTATCAGAGCAGGCTCTTTCTAAACGGTTAACACCTAGAAAGGATCTGTAATGGATGCTCCACCAAACTTCGAAGAAGGACAATCAACATATCGACCTCCTAGATTCAACGGTCAGTACTATGGGTGGTGGAAGACCCGTATGCATGACTTCATAATGACTGAAGATTCTGAGTTATGGGACATCATCTGTGATGGTCCTCATGTTCCTATGCACAAGGTAGGAGAGGCTGGTCTGCTGGTGCCAAAAACAGGAAGGACTACAACGATGCTGACAGGAAAGCAGTGGAAAAGAATTTTCGTGCAAAGAAAATTCTAGTGTGCGGTATAGGACCTGATAAGTACAACAAGATATCTGCATGTCAATCAACCAAAGAGATTTGGGAAGCTTTGCAGACAACTCATGAAGGAACGACGCAAGTGAAACAGTCCAAAATCGGTGTGCTCACTACTGAGTATGAGCTGTTCAGGATAAAAGACGATGAATCTATACATGATATGCATACTAGATTCACCTCTATTATCAATGAGCTTCACTCTCTAGGAGAAGTCATTCCTAGGAACAAGCTAGTGCAAAAGATCTTGAGTGTTCTGCATAGATCCTGGGAAAGCAAAGTCAATGCTACCACTGAAGCAAAGTATATGTACGCTTTAACAATGTATGAGTTGATCGGAAACTTGAAAACATATGAGATGAAAAGGAAAAAAGACAGTGAAATAAGGGAACCCAAGAAGGAGAAAAACCTGGTTCTTCAAGCTGAAAAGCATGAGTCAAGCGAAGAGGACAATGACATGGCCTATCTCACCAAGAGATTCCAGAAAATGGTTCAAAGGAATGGAGGAATACCAAGAAGAGGAAGCTCAAGCAAGCCTAGAAACTATGACTTATGTAATAAATGTGGTAAGCCCGGACATTTCATAAAAGACTGTCTGCTCCTGAAGCAAGACACCTACAAGCACAACACTGACAAAGCTGCGAAGAGGAACCAGGTTCCTGACAAAAGATTCAGCAGAAAAAGCGCAGCTGACAACGTTGTGAAGCAGGCTCTTGCCGCTTGGGGAGATTCATCTAGCGAATCAGAGGAGGAACCTGAAGCAGAAAATAACTCTATGATGGAATTTGAGAACAAGGCTAGGGAGTATGACTCATTGTTTGCTCTTATGGCTCAATCTGATGAAGAAAAAGAAGTTGACACAGATCAGGTAAACTTCATGGATGTTCAGAGAAATCTGAAGTCCTATTCTCATAAAAAATTAATGTCATTGTCAAATGTTCTCATTGATACTTATTACAGCTTAGTCGAAGATAAGGATTCATTGACCATAGAACTAGGAGAAGTCGAACAAACTAGAGATGATCTAGTTGTGTGTGTGGTAGACTTAAAATAAACTATAGGTAATATTGAAAGAGAGAAAGAGTTTCTAATGTGTAAAATCAACAGTGTTGAGAATGAGAGAGATGGCCTAATGTTGGTGGTTGTAGACCTTAAGGATACCATAAAAAATCTTGAAAAAGAAAAGGAAGTGATAGAAGAAAACCCAAGAAAGGTGGAAAGTGAGAGAGATGATCTAATTGTAGTAGTGGTAGATCTGAAAGAAGTAGTGGAGAATCTAAGCAATGAAAAGGTTAGCCTGAGTGTGAAGATTGATGTTGTTGAGCAGGAGAGAAATGATCCTCTAGTAGTAAGCACAGACTTAGAGGAAACCATTCAGGGACTAAGACAAGAACCTGGCTCCTCAAGTGTGGATAAAGGAAAGGAAATAGCCAGTAAAAAATATATCCATCTTGAAAAGGAACTGAATGAGGCCAAAACGAGTCTGTGCAGTGAGGTTGAGAAAAATAGGGAGTTGCGAGCTGAAGTGAGCAAAATAAAATTTGATCTTAAAAAATCACTGAATTGGACATGGTCCATGGATGTTGTCACTGCCATGTACTTCAATAACAGTGGAAACATGCAGAGGATCGGGTTTCAAAAGGAGAAAACACCCTACAATCCACACAACAAATATGTCACAGTCCCAGACAATTGGCTCTGTACCTATTGTGGAAACAACAGGCACTTCAAGGAAATCTACCCAGCCAAGGATCAATCAGTCCAGAAAAACAAGATGTTTGCCGGCAAGAGGAATACAAAGAAGGGACCAGGTCCAAACAAGAAATATCAATTCCTGCCGGCATGGACTAAAAGAATTCTTATTCATCCCTTTCCTAACTACAAGGGACCCAAACTTGTTTGAGTTCCTAAATCTAACCATTGATTTAATTGTGCAGGGATCAGTGAGAGGAACTGGACTACAATGGATCATGGACAACGGATGATCAAAGCATATGACTGGAAACACTATGGATTTTCTCTCATTGAAAGCCCTGCAGGGAGGGGATGTATCCTTTGGCAATGGAAAGAAGGGATACATCCTTGGTGTTGGAAGAGTTGGAAAGTCTCTGGAGCACTCAATCGAAAATGTGTACTATGTGGATGGCTTGAAATATAGCTTATTGAGTGTCTCTCAAATTTGTGATAAAGGAAACAAAGTGGAGTTCTTATCCAAAGTGTGCACTGTTACTAACCTAGTAACTAGAGAAGTGGTGTTGATAGCCAAGAGACACAAAAACATCTATGTTGCTGATTTTGAATCATTGGAAGCTGGTGAAGTGAACTACATAGAAGCAGTTGATGATGATGCAGAGCTTTGGCATAGAAGGTTGGGTCATGCCAACTTTTCCCTCCTGAACAAGCTGATAAAGAAGGACCTAGTTCGTGGTCTGCGAAGCTCCAAGTTCAAGGAGCACAGAGTCTGTGATGCGTGCGCTAAAGGAAAACATGTGAGATCATCTTTTAAGCCTAAGAAAGATGTTAGTACATCCAGTCCTCTTGAACTACTTCACATGGATTTATGTAGGCCCATGAGAATTCCAAGTAGAGGTGGAAAGAAGTATATTTTTGTGATTGTGGATGATTACTCAAGATTCACTTGGACATTATTTCTTAGAACAAAATATGAGACGTTTGAAGTATTTGTGGCTTTTGTCAAGAAAATCCAAGTGAAGATGGACTTGAAAGTAGCTTGCATTAGATCCGACCATGGAACCGAATTTGATAATGCAAAATTTGATGAGTTTTGCACTGAAAATGGAATCACACATAACTTCTCATCCCCTAGGACTCCTCAGCAAAATGGAGTAGTGGAAAGGAAGAATAGAACCCTAGAAGATATGGCTCGAACAATGCTCATTGATAGTGGGATTGCTAAGAACTTCTGGGCAGAAGCAATCAACACTGCCTGCTACTTGGCGAACAGGTGCATGATCAGGTCCTTCCTGAACAAGACTCCTTATGAACTGCTAAATGGAAGAAAGCCAAAAATAACCCATCTGAGAGCCTTTGGTTGCAAGTGCTATGTTCTAAAAAATGGGAAGGACCAACTAGGAAAGTTCGATGCCAAAAGTGATGAAGGAATCTTTTTGGGATACTCTTCTCAAAGAAAAGCATACAAAGTGTACAACAAGAGAACACAATGTGTAGAAAGGAGTGTTCATGTGCTCTTTAATGAGACTCCTTCCTCAAACAGGGACGAAAATGGTGATGATCAAGACAATCAACCACTCTTGGTTCCTGGAGAGATTTCTGATGTCTCAAATGGCAAGTCTAACATGATGAGTCAATCCAAGGAGATGAATGAAGGCAATGCAATCTCTTCCTCCAGTTCATAGGAGGAACCAGGTACCCCAATCTCTCCCACATAAGCTGAAGAAAGAGTTGGAGATGCTGTGGAAGGTACCCCCCAGGTAGCAGAACAAGAAGCACAGGGAAACCCCTCTAATTTACCAAGTTCTTCCACCAATCAAATTCAGTCCCAAATTGGAAACATAAAATTTCTCATCCTCTTGATAACATAATCACTCCCCTTGATTCTGGAGTTCAAACCAGATCCAAAACTAGAAATTTCCTAGCCTTCTCAGCCTTTTTATCCCAAATAGAACCCAAAAATATGAAGGAAGCTCTGAAGGATGCAAATTGGATCATTTCTATGTAGGAGGAACTTCATCAGTTTTAAATAAACAAAGCATGGCATCTGGTACCTCGACCCTCAGACAGAATCATCATAGGAACCAGGTGGGTGTTCAGGAACAAGCTTGATGAAAATGGGAAGACTACCAGAAATAAAGCAAGACTTGTAGTTCAGGGTTATAATCAAGAGGAAGGAATTGATTATGATGAAACTTTTGCTCATGTTGCTCGTATGGAAGCCATTCGAATTCTCATTGCATTTGCATCTCATATGGAATTCACTTTATTTNGCTATCCAAGTTTCTACTGGATAATGGATTCACTCGAGGAAAGATTGACAACACCCTATTTCTGAAGAAACGGGGAAGGAACCTTCTTATCGTCCAAGTGTATGTGGATGACATTATTTTTGGGGCTACAGCAGACTCACTGTGTAAGGAATTTGCAACGCTTATGGGTAGTGAGTTTGAGATGAGCATGATGGGGGAACTAAACTTCTTCCTGGGTCTTCAAGTGAACCAATCCACAAAAGGAACATGCATCAGTCAGTAGAAATACATCAAGGAGATGCTCAAGAGGTTTGACATGGAAGATTCAAAGGTGATTGATACACCCATTGCAGTGGCTACCAAACTTGACATGGATGAATCTGACTCTATGTAAATCAAACAATGTACAAGGGAATCATTGGCTCTCTACTCTATCTCACTGCAAGCAGTCCAGACATTGTGTTTAGCGTAGGATTATGTGCAAGGTTTCAATCCAATCCCAAGGAGTCTCATCTAAAGGCTGCTAAAAGAATTCTACGCTATCTCAAGGGCATACAGGACCTGGTCCTATAATATCCCTCAGGTGACAATTTCAATCTTGTTGGTTATGCTGGCGCTGATTATGCAGGTTATCTGGTGAACAGAAAGAGTACTTCAGGGATGACTCATTTTCTTGGATCTTGCCTAATCTCTTGGGGTACAAGGAAGCAGAACTCAGTGGCCTTGTCCACAGCTAAAGCAAAATATTTTGCAGCTTCATCCTGCTGTGGATCAAACAACAACTGGAGGATTTTGGAGTATATATTGACAGCATACCACTTCTATGTGATAACACCAGTGCGCTCAACATGGCAAAGAACCCGGTTCAACACAAGAGAACTAAGCACATTGACGTGAGACATCACTTCCTCAGAGACAACATTGAAAAGGGGCACATCTGCATGAGGTTCTGTTGCACTGAAGATCAGATTGCAAATATTTTTACCAAGGCACTGGGCAGGGAACAGTTTGAGAAAAATAGAATGGCACTGGGGTTGCTGAAACCTAATTAGGAACCCGGTTCCCCTTCTTGGATATAAATATCATACTTAGGTACATATAGCTAAAGTGTTTTCTGACGAAGTCCAACTCACATCAATACCGTTGCAGGTAGACACACATGATGATCACAGAATTTAAAGGAGTGTCATTGTAGAACAAAAAGAGACTGAGAAATATTTTTACAAGAAAAACAGGGACGGGACCTGGTCGTGGTACCTCATGTTAGTAGTTATGTGTGTTCTCTCTCATTTTCAAAAAACAACTACATTAATTAGTGCTTCCACATCGTCCGCCTTTTCAGAAAACACGTCTATCAAGTCTATCACTCCACCCTTTCAACTCTCTCTGCACGTTCCCTTTTCCCAAAAAATGCCTACCTCCAGTTGAACCCGTTTCTCTTCCCCATCATTACTCCACTCTCCTATAAATCCCCTTCATCTCTAACCTATCCTCACACACCTTCTCTCACTTTCTCCTTTATTAAAAAAAAACACCTTCTCTCTCTGAAGCTTTTCTCTAGCTATTAACAATGGCCTCATCAAACGAACCTTCTCCCTCTCTCACCACTGATCTCAACACTGTCTCAATAGAGGATCAGGCATCCTCTCCTCCAGAGGTCGTCATCTCCACTCCTACTTCCTCTTCACTCTCACCTGTTTCAGAAACACCCTAAGGGATCTCCAGTCCCAGAAGCACCTCTTACTTCTCCCCCTTCAGCTGAATCACCACAGAAAACCCTAGACACTGAAACAACCATTGTACCCCCTTTCTCATCTGTACCATCAACAAAACCTTTAACCACTGAAGCTTCTCAAGTTTCTGAAGCTTCAGAGGACGACCCTGACCAGTACATCAACTCCTTTTTTCTCAATTCCACGACTTCCATGGAGTCTCCAAAAAAAGAGGCGGCCGCAAACATAATGGCCATTGCCTATGAGAATCCCCCCCTTTGAAGGTGCTTCTTCTCTTCCTGAAACTCAGGGAGCAGCATCATCCTTTTTAGAGGATGAGGGGACCATGGTCCTATTTAAGTATCCTCGACATGAGTCTGTGCCTGACAAACCCAGTGAGGAACCTAGTTCTCCTCTTTCCAAGACCCCCCAAGAGAAAATCTTTTATACTCCTCCTCTTGAGTCCATCCCTCCACTTACTGAGCCCATGAATGAAGATGATGAGGACGACATGGTTCTGAGTGCTCGTTTTAAACTCCGTCAGAGTGCGAGTACTCCAGAAATCTCTGTGAAGCGTCCATCCACCAGGTTGCAGAAGAAGCAGGCTATTGATTTGGCTTTTGAGAAAAGTAAGAAGAGAAGTAAGCAGAAGAAGAACAGGTTGGTGAAGGAAGGTCAGGTGGTAGTGGATAAAGCTATTCTAGTTATTGAAGTAGAGGAAGAAACTACTGAGGAACCTAGTTCCTTAGTAGGGAGGAAGAGGTCTGTGTCTGGTAGAGGAGGGAAGAAAAAGACTTTGTCACCCCCAAAAAGTGATGAAAAGTCTAAGAAGAATGAGGTTGGAGTAGCAAGTTAAAATAAAACAGTGTCTACAACTAGTGTCAAAGGGAAGTCTGTGCAAGTGACGGGTAAACAAAAAAGGGAGATAGAAATATGGGAGGACCTGGTTCTATGAAGACCGTACCAAGAAACAATGGAAAGTGGCAGGAGAATGTTCGCAATCAAAGAGTACTGTGGGGTCGCACGTTTGACCCTGAGATTCTTGAAATGGCTGGGATGAGTCAACTCATGGCTATGGTTGAATTTCAGAAATGGGAACATCTGTTTAATGTGAGTGGGCCCATGGTGTATGAGGAAGCTGTGCAGGAGTTCTATGCAACTCTCTTTACTCCCACTGAGGGCCATGTTGTGTGTTGGTGGAGGGTGTCAATATTGTCTTTGATGATGCTGCTCTGGGGACAATCCTGAATGTTCCATCAACAGGGCTGTCTTCTGTGGATCCAAAGAAGTATGCTTGTGAGGGAGACTTTAGGCGAGCTATAGTTAAGCCGGAGACAATTCAGCAGGGGGAACGGGTTCACAAGAAGGCCATGCTCCCTCTTTATAAGCTTCTTTTGAGATGGTAAATAAGGTCCTTCTTCCCCGTGCTGAGAGGCGTTCTGTTGCTTCCCGTGCTAATCTGATTTTAATGGAAGCTCTTGACCAGTTCAAGCCAGTCAACCTACCTACGCTTATGATTACTCATATGGATAAGGTTGTCACGGTCAAGGATGGGAATCACGGGTTCCCCTATAGTTTTCTACTTACCCGGGTCTTTGAACATTTTAAGGTACCAGTCAAGAATCCCTAGGTAGGGACCCGCAAGCAAAGCTTTTCTAAAGCAACCCTTGAAGAATGTGAGTGTTTTGAGAAGGTTGGGGGCATCACTTCTACCATATCACAACTAATCAATGCTCTGAATGCTGCCAATGATGTGATTAAGCGATTGAAGGCTCGGATTTCCATTCTGGAGGTTCAGTCAAGCCAAGCTGGTGAGGGACCTGGTTCTGGTAGCTCCTCAAATGAAGAAATTTCCTGCTTAACCAAGGAGAAATGTGAGATGCGACAACAGGTTGAGAACCTAAAGGAGAAACTACTCGAGGAACAGTCCTCTGTCAATGCTCGCATAGACCTGGTTCTCCGGACTCTCACTGCTTCCTCCTCGAAGCCTTCCTCCTCTAGTGCCCCTAGGCCTTGTCTTCCATAATCTATCTCTGCTCTGATGGGGTTACTGGTGTTTTTGCTTTTTTCTTTTTTGTTGTGATAGGGATTGGATAACACCTGGCTGCTCCTGTTGCAAAATCCAAAAGAAGTCTTTTAATGAATGAAATCAGTCTTTTTATGTTCTCATCAATGCTTTTCTGCCTTCTTATTCTGTTTTCTATCATGTTGTGTGCACATAAGGGGCATGAGTTAACTTTATTGGACTTCTTTATGCTTTATGCCTGTTTATGCCTTTTTGTGATGCCAAAAGGGGGAAGTTTAGGGGATAATTGGGCACATTTTGGAAAATGATGACAGGGATTAAGGGGGAAGCACATCGACAGGGGGAACTCTTTGAGAACCTGGTCGCTTATCTGTTATGAATCTGCTGGTGTTAGCATATATAACTGCTCCCCAATTATAAAAGTTTGTCATCAATCAAAAAGGGGGAAATTGATGGGCTGTATTCTGTTTTGATGATCTAACAAACTTTTATATGATGAACCAGATAAAAGGACCTGATCTGTAGACAGCATAACCAGTCAACTTTAACTCAAGGAATTCTGGACAATGCACTGATTAAACGTATACGGACCAGATCCCTTGACAGACTCCCAGACGATAGTACAGGTCAACTATACAACTGTAAAAAGCTGTGGCAGAAAAGTGACTGCCTGCAACTGTACACGCTACAGTGCAGCAACAGTGCAGCAGTCACTTCCCATTGGTTGTGAAGTGTACTCTCAAGATACGTGACATCCTCATTGGAATGTGCCAAGGCCTTTAATATCTTGTTTGAAGACAAACAAGAACATTCACTTGAGTAATTACTAAGAATATTCTCTCAAGCATTAAAGTGGTCTCTAGCATTGAAGATTCAAGTATTTCAAGAGCAAGAAGAAAACTCCACTAAAACAGACTAGTTCCACATTGTGTCGTTAGTGTCCTTAGTTGAGTTGTAATCTTGCATTTTTTTTCACTGTATCCTACTCGCTTTTGTAGAAGCAACCTGTTAGGAATCTCTTAACCTTAAACTTCTTATCTTGCTATAGTGACTCGTGTTGTCACAAGTGAAAAGGTTTTGTAACTAGAGAGTGACAAAGTGGCTTGTAATAGTAATTACAAGTTAGTGTGTTGAAGTATTTGTAGGAAGTACATTAAAAAGTGGCTTGTAATAGTTTAGATTACAAGTTAGTGAAGTTGAAATCCTACAAGTGTAGGTCGTGGTTTTTGTCCCCTTGAGTGAGATTTTTTCACGTAAAAATCCCTTGTCCTTTTACTTGCTTTCTTAGTATACTTCTCTGTGGGAACTAGTAGAGGACCTGGTACCTCTACAGTTTGGTGGACTCACAGAAACTATCAGTTTCCCAGCTACGGAGGTGAAGCTTCTTTTTGGAATCAGTGGTACCCCATATAAAATTTCTTTGAAATTTATCAATGGAATTAAGGGTTTTAGTGGCAAGGAGGGTATATTTCATGACATGACTAGGAATACTCGCAAGAGTGGATGATGCTAGAGTGGTTCTACCGGCGATGTTTAAGCAGTTAGATTTCCAAATGGCTAATCGGGCTCTCATGTTGTCTAGGATATAATGGAAGTCTTTTTATTTTTGATTAGAATTGGTAATAGGAAATCCCATGTATGTCCCAAAGAAATCACAATTCTTTATTCCAAACAGGTTAGAGATGTCATTAATGCAAGTTTTAGAACAGTTTTTTGAGAAGATGAGAGAGTAATAGGGTCCCACATTTTAATATACTTGATGATTGATATATCTAGTAAACATCTTCATACAAAGAATGAAAATATAGGTCGACATAGGGTCACCTTGCCTAATTCCCCGACTTGGATTGAAATAGTTGGTGATTGCACCATTACCAGCACAATCATAGAACTAGTTGAGATGCACGACATTATGAGAGAGGTGATTTTTGGTGGGAGATTAAAGTACAACAAGGTTATGTAAATGAATGATCGCTCAAGTTTGTCGAAAGCTTTTTCCAAATCAAGTTTGAGGATCATTTTACCTTTCTTACTGGTACTCTTCTTGAAATTATTCATTATTTCTTGGATTAGAATATCATTGTCACTGGCTCGCCTGTTTTTAAGGAAACTGGCTTGGAAGGGGCTTATAAGTTTCTCCAAGAAGGGTTTCAATCTGTTAGTGATGATTTTTATAATGACTTTGTAAATGGTATTACAAAAACTGATAGATCTAAAAAAATTTAGATTGTTGGCATTGGAAATTTAGGAATGAGGCATATGTAGGTGCTATTTATTTTCGGCGGAATACATTGAGAATTAAGAACTTCATGGCAGAAATTAATAACACTATGGCCCACTATTCTCCAATATTTTTGGTAGAAGAAGGGGTGGAGTCCATCCAGACCTAAAGCTTTAAATGGCTTTGTTAATCTCACTATCATTGAGGGGTCTGTCTAACGAGGATAGATCTACGGAGTCGAAACTAGTCGGGATGTTACGATTTTTAGAGTGATAGTGGGAAGTAGTAAAAACTTCTTCAAAGTAATTTTGTGCATATAGCAAGATATCGTTATGGTTGTCAATCCAATTCCCTAAATTATTTTGAAGTAGCTAATATGGTTCCTCCTTCTTCTATTTGAGGCACAAATATGAAAAAAACCTAGTGTTTGCGTCACCATTGTTGAGCCATGAGACCCTAGATCTAAGCTTACAATAGTCTTTTTCTAATTTTAACTAATTATTGTAATCATTTTGTAAGGATATTTCTAGGTTTTGAAGGAACGTGCTTGATGCATAATAAGGGGTAAATTTGGAATTTGTACAACTTCGTGGTAAATGCTTCTCATTATTAGTTTGATAAATTTTGAAAATGTAAATTTATATCATAGTAAAGACTATTCTATTTGGATGCTTCTATTTATTGGAGAATTTACTGAGGGTGAATCTATTCCCGAGTTATATGCATTTACTTTGTAGTACATTGTATCTAAATCTTAGTTAACTCATATGTGATGGTCTGCAAAAGTTAACTATTATAGTGGGTATGAGCAGGTTTCCATGATGATCTCATTGTAATAGATTGAATTTCGAACCGTGTTTATGACAAATATAATATTTGATGCAAGTATGAGAAGATTTGTGCACCTGGAGTACAAGAGTTTTGCATTAAAACACAATACTCACTTCAGAAACGAAAACAATTAATTACAAGCAAATAAAAATTCACTATCCATCAAGTCTTTCAAAGGATTTTGTTCTCGAAGTAATGTCATCTGGTATATCTGGCTCAATTTATAATTTCATTGTTTATCCGTAGGATAGTGCTTTGGAATGATGCAGCTCATCCAGCTGAGAGTGATGTATATTTGCTTGGGTTGCTAAGGTGCACCTTTTCCAGTCTCTCTTCTTCGTTTCATTATGTTGCATTTTTTCTTTTTAATATTTGATCTTTTATGTTCTTCGTTATTGGTCCTTAGCAATCAATATTTGATTATTGCTTAGTTTATAGTTAGCATCCTTTTTTGATTAATACGTTTGTGGCTTCCTGAGAGTTCATAGACACAAAATGACCAAAATAAAAGCATAATAGCAGTTGTGCAAGTTTCTTAATAGATAGATCTTAAAAAGTCTTCAACAATTTATTATAATTAGTGGAGAAGTTCCTCCACATGTGTAAATCATTGCACGTCTTTTGCTCCTATAAAAATGAAGGATAAGAAAATTGTTTTCTATTCTTAATTTTCTAATATACACTAACAAGAAAATTGTTTTCTATTAAGCACTAACAAAGATTTTAAATTCTTAATTTTCTATCTATTATATAGAAAAGCCACGAGCTTTGACGTGTGTATTTAGTGGAATTTAAATTCCTAATGAGGGTGTTTTGGACTTTTCATTGTAGTAGGTACTTATACGTGTCTTTTGTCTCACCATCAGAGGCGAAACCACCTTTAAGTAAAATGCTAATTTTAGATGTATACAATATATATAACACTCTTTGTCGAGAATTTTTTTTAGTTCTTTCAAGTTTGCATACCCTAGAAAATATTTCTGGCTTCGTCATTGCTCACCATTGAACAATTTGAATCTGAACTGATTATGGAATTTTCAGTTTTTGCTTCTCTATCTCAGTGCGCATCTGTTTCTGTATCTTATAAACATTTGAATCTTGACCTTTTGAGTTTTCAGTTATTGAGAATCTTTACGTACTTGGAAATTCAAATGTTTTTGTTGTAGGGAGATTTTATGGATGAATGAACTTCTTGGGAAATTGAATCTAATTATTTTCTTTCGCTTTAAAAGAGAACACAGAAGTGTGACCCAATTAGTGTATTCACTTACTATGAACTCTGTCGTTCATTTAGAGATAAAGAGAGCAAGTGACATAGGATTCAGTTGCTCATAAAACTGGTCATCCAACTGTTAATATTCTACACTTGCAATTTCTTTCACTCATATCATCAAGAGTAGTTAGCCGGCTTCTAGTATTTATTTGTCACTTTGTGCCAATCATGTCGTTGTGCATTTTCAGTGTTTTAATGCAGTCGGATGCTCTCTTATGCTTCCTTGACTCCTTGGCTTAAGCATTATTTTTGTCATCTTTATCTTTTTTCCTTCGAGTGCAGGTGGTTTCGCGTGGCTTCTTTCATGCATTTTCAGATGTGTTCATCATTCGCATATCGCCGTGAGATTAGCTAATTCCAACCAAAGCCTAGTCAGTGAACTTGACTATGGTTGATCTTTAGTACTCGAGATCTTAAAGTATACGTTTGTCCTCTTTTGCAAATAATATTGTACCAAAAAGTGTCCTATTGTGTCCATGTTATACATAATATTCTTTTTCTTGTGGTTACTTATTTCGATTTCAATAAGAAGCACTATTTCTCCTAGCATCAACATTGCACAATATTATTAACATGAAAAAAACACTGGACAAATATTTAGCATGTTGAGCACGTGCATTGCATGGACATCTCTATCTAGTATATATATAAGAGCGACATGATAGATTTATCATTTAAATGAGTAGCAGCAGCAGTCTTTTTACCCATTTAACCCATTTGTGTCTTATCTGTACACGCGTATTCTTGATCCGTTTAGAGAAAGTCAAAATCTTTAACAATCAAAGACTATAATCATAGGCTCTTTAATTTGTCGGCGACAAACTTGCGAGACAATAGATTACATAAATATATATCTACATAAAACATAATTATTAAATATATTTTTGAGACACAATTTCTAGCTTCACCTATAAATATTTTTTATGACGTACTGAAACCCAGCTACAAAGTTAGGAAATCTGGGAAATATTAACAGTTTAGTTGGTTGACTATGTGAATTTTGACATTGTTGGTGAGAGTTCGATTCCTTACTTAGTAATCCCCTTCACCATTTCACATATGTATAATTAAAAAAAGTTTAGGAAATTTATAAAAATGTTATAAATAAGCTTTAAAAAGTGCATTTTATAAAACGCATATGAGCTTTTATTTTGTTGGTTAAAACAAAAATTTTAAAGTAAGCAGTTACAAACACGTCCTCATTGGCCGTAGACAGAATCAATCAAAAATAACCAAAATTAATCTACTAAGCAATCTTATGCTAATACTTCACACTAATAAACTTCTCAACTTCTAGTATGAAGGATTGTTTATCCGTAAAATGATACGGTTGAATTTGTTGTGTGGTTTTATAGACAGGCGAACTGATTTGATCCAAAAATGATAAATAAATTAAATAAAAATATAAAACTTAGCGTTGAAATCGAAATAAATAGCGGATAGCCTAGTTCCGGGAGCAAGACTTCCAAAGGCAGCAATATGAACAATGTTAGACAGAAAATAAAATATTATTTAGCTTGAGAACAATGTGTAGCATAGGTTTGTCAGAGATTTCCGTGTGTTACAATGGTTGTTGAAGCCACTGTTTATAGCTATACCTAGGGAACAAGATCCTTGGATCAAACCCCTCTTAAATGACAATAAAGGGGGTCATTGATGAATATGTAACGGCAGACCATGAATACCAAAATTTTCTGCAATGGCTGCATATTCAATATGGAGGAATATTCTTCATTAAATGACATCCGATGACAAAACATATGTTTGCCTTTGTTGACTGCGTTCCCTTCGGGATCTACCCGATACCAACCGAAACTGCTGTCCTCGGTCTTGGTTTCCACTCGTTGTCATGTAATCATTCGAGCATTTAATATAAACCGATTTTACCCTATATAAATAGTCCTCCTGCTTTTTGGTGGTACATCTTTGTGCCTTTTGAAAGAGTTCTGACACTTGATAAGATTCACGTCTCCGTGCATTTAATTACCGGAACACATGTTACTCCATGATGCAATATTTTTGCTGGTTTTAGAGGTAATCATGGCCAAGATTTTAGCCGCCTATACCTTTACGTATACGCCTCATTCTTCTAACAGTTTCATAAGCTCTCTCGACTTCTTTGCATTTAACTCCATTCTTCTATCATCTGTCTTTGTTCTTATTAAAAAAACTCTATCATCTCCTTCTCATTATGGCTTCTTATACTAATTCTTCCAAGAACTCTGGTATTTTCTTCGGTGGGAGCTCGAAAAGAAGCAAAGATAAAGAGGCTGATGTTGATGCTGATCCTCCCACGGTGAGCACCATCATTCCCAAACATCTTAATACTACCATGTACTCCGAAGAGAAGTTCCCCACTTCAAACCCTCGAACTTAAGATGTTAGTAAATATCCTTTTTCTATTCGCCCTTCAAGTATTCCTGTTATGAAGTAGGACTGTGACTGCCATGCCCTAAACATCATTGCTCCCGATCTGGCGGAGCAAGTAATCTTCTCTAAGAAGGTTTTCACGTACCCCTTCACTTTGGGTCCCTTTTTTTTAGAAGGGGACTTGACCCCGTGATTTTGGAATTGTGCCATCGGTACCGGGTCTGTTTGGGTCATGTTGGCCCTTCGGTATGGCGAACTGTGGCCTGTTTGTGGTGGTTGTGCCTGCAAATGAAGGATCCCCTGACCTTGGCACATATGATGAATCTTCCACCAAAATCTTCCGTGGGGGAGTAATAAAATTCAGTAAGCGTGACCACCATGCTTTGCATACCAGCATGGATAATGACAATGGCCGTGGATGGATGGAGCAGTTTGTCATCATTGCTACCAAGAATATCATTTCTGTCACAACTCCATTTTTCGCCGTATCCTGGAATCGTTCATGTAAGTTCAAAGTTTGTCTCTTTCTCTAAAAATAGTTTATTTCATGTCTCGATGGACACCACCAAGGGTTGAAGGCCAGGACTGATGGGTTTAGAAGATTCAGGACATCACTACGCCAGAGACCCGTCGGTGGAAGGAGTTGGCCCACAAACACGGGTGGAGGGCCAAGAATCACAGTAAATTAACTCTTCCTTTATTCCACCTTTGTGCATGAGAAAACCTGCTCACCCTACTTTCTCGTTTGATTCAGGACTCTCGCAGGGTTCTGTTCCATCTCCAAGGAGGATGTTTTTCTCGATCCCGCAGAGGCCGTGAGGTTGTTAAAGGAGGCTCTCACCCAGACTGGTGCCCTCAGGCGTGCTTCTAGTGCTAGTACTTCCTCTTGGAGTCCCCGGATAGAGAATAAGCAACCAAAAAGGCGTCGTTCTTCCTTATCCACGGGTAAAAATAAGAGAGTGAAGAAAACCACGCCTGAGCTAGCCACAAACACTATGGTTATTAACGATGACACGGAAGCTAGTAATGGTGAGGCTTCCCTCCAAAGGATATGACGATCTTCATCAGCTCAACATAATGCTCAATCTGGAGAGCTTGAAAACCCAACTGAGGGCGAGCACTTTGAAGAAATGGATTTGGTGGAGAGTGCTTCTTCCTTTCCAGTCCCAGTTGCTGTTTCCGATCCTAAGAAGCCAGATACTGGGTCGCTTCTGCCTTCGGTTGGTGAGCAACCAACAAACAACACTACTCCTGCCGTAGCTGCTTCTCATTCTTCAATGCCATCAGCTTCATTTCCCTTCACACCAACTATACCTTTATCACTAGCAACCACTACATCTCCTCCCTTGACCACAGGCGCCTGAGAGGAAGATGTCCCTCCTCCCCAGTCCCCTGACCATGGGAATTTGAGTCACAACCATTCACCACCCGCTACATCTCCTCCTCTCGGTTTCAAAAGAGTGCCAACTGCTATCTAGGCCGGTGGAAGTTGCCAACTATCTAAGGCGATGGATTCAGAAAAAGATAAGAAGAGAATACACTCTCTTTCAGAGGAGTGTTTGTTGAATAATTCCATGCACAATGTAGCAGCGGTACCGTACTTATTCTTTTATTGCTTGTGTTCTACTTGACTTGTTATGACAAGGTTTCTAACTTTGGTATTTGGTTCGCATGCCAACTTCCTTGCTTCCGAGGGCCTTCAGAGATTGATCCTCGACAAAGAGGGACTTACATCCAAGCCGGATCATCTATTGGCCGAGAGGAATAAACTTACCGCGTGCCTCTCGATGCTAGAGGTGAAGGCTGCTGAAGTGGCGGAGCTCGAGGCCCAATTGCAACAGAGTGAGCAAGATGTGATGGCTCACATTCAAGAAGCCACTCAGCTTCATGCACAATTTTAGGATGCAAAGGCTAAGTGGGCTGAATTTCAAGATGCTGCTCTTGCTGCTACCGAGCGCGAGTCTTCCTCCATTGAACGAGCAAATAATTTGGAGGCAACTTTGAACTCCAAAGCTGAAGAGGCTGCTGCTGATGAAGAGAAGCGAGCACAAATGAAAGATAGGTATAAGAAGATCATGGAACAAAATAAGGTTCACACAACCACAATCCGTGATCTCAATCTCAGCCTCACTGCCATGAGATTCGAGCGGGACGGCCTGTTGACCGAGGTTGATAGGCTTAAAGCAAATCTTCAGCACCAAGGGGATTCCCTCATCATTGAAAAAACACATTCTATGTACCATATGAGGAGGAAAATCATGGAAGAGGCCAAAGCGGGCGTTATTGATATCGACGATGAGATCGCCAAGGCCTAAACGCTGGAGTTAACTGCTCGAGAATGCCTCCCGGCTTAGCCTGATGCAACTGACTCTTCTAGCACCAGCTCTGAGTTCTCAGGTGTTGATACCCAATTTTGCTCTCATGTTTTTATAATGTCATATATACTTTCAAAATATCATTTTGCATTTACAAGAGTCAGATAAGTATTTTCTACAATTTTCCTTATTTAAAGCTTTAAAAAATTGATTTTCTTACATTTAAATTACTCAAATATTTATTAATTACTCCTTAAAATTATTTTGTGATGACTTAACCATCCAAATCCATTATTTACATCTACATATATGTTTTACAATATTTTACATCATTTCATATAATTATATTTGCATTTTTGAGCCATTTACATAATTTTGCAATAATAGCATAATTAAATTTATTATATTATTCATGCTAAAATAACATTTTTTATATTTTATAATATTAAGTTATTATTTTCAACCATTTTATTGCATAAGTGATATTTTATTATTTATTAATTATTTTTTATTTAAAAAATTTCGTGCATTTAATTCTTAACCCAATTTTAGGCTAATTTTGGACCAAAACCTTGGCCCAATACCCGTTAACCCAATATCAGCACCCCATAACCCTATACCCATCTCCTAAACTGACCCACTTCCCCTTCAATCATGGTCGTTGATCTTAGATGATCAATGACGTATAATGAACCAGCCCTTCTCCTTATATCCTTCACAAAACCCTAGAGACATTTTCCCCCTTCTGCCGCCTATAATTTCTCCACTCCTCTCTTCTCCTTACAAACCCTAGCAGCCGTCCCTAAATCCTTGACGATTCCATCCACAATATGGAATCCCTTCGTGATTGCCTTATTCCGCTACTACTCACGTGTTCATGGTGTTACTTAGTATTTACCTAACTTTGGTAAGTACTGCCTTTCAAGACGGGCATGATTGGCTATAATTCTATGAAGATATCACTGATGTTTCATCTATATATACTCTATGATGGAAGATTCTTGCATTTCCGGTCTCATTCATGGTTGTTGGACTCAATTAGGGTTTGAAATTTCTTTCACCCCTTTACCGGCTACGTTATTGATTGCATGTGATATTTTCTTTCCTTATTGTGTTTGTATATTTCCTTGTTTGATTGTTAAATTTTATTACTATATAAACCCTCCCCGATTCTCTTCAAACGGACCTTAATCACTTTTATTACTCTCTCGCTCTCATTTATTCTACTATTCTAAGTTCGAGACCTTGGCCGACTGAAAACCAAGGCCACCGAAGTTCGATTGTTGCTGTCTCTCAGTGCAAGCACTGCCCGAGGTTAACTCGAAACCCTTGGAAATTTTGATGTACTGAGATTCTGGGAGTCTTTTTGTTCTCTCTTTGATATTAATAACTGGGCAGTTGCTGGAAATTATTTTTCTCATTTACTTGTTTATAATTCGTCACTGGTGAGTATCCTTAACTCTTGCAATTTCGCTCTCTTTGGGTTTGTGCTCTGTAGACTAATGTTACTTGAACTTCTGTGATCCTTCTACTGTGATACCTTTGTTTCCAATCTTGTTCGCCTTAATGTCTTTTTGCAATTTTAATGCCCAAATTCTATTTAGGTTTTAATCGTATAGTTAACTAAGGTTATTCCTTCTCTTTGTATGTTTGCCTAGTTCGAATGTTAAACTTGATCAATGCCTGGTGTGAGTGCATCTTGATACTCTGCTTTGGATTCTTGTGTTAAAACTTATTAGTAATTCGTATCTGCTCAGAGACTGTTCCAAATGTATTCTTCCCTCTTCATGCTAAGTCACTCATATATACAACGTTCTATTTTCTCAGTTTCTTAAAATGATCATGCCTATGTGAATCCAGAACCTTTTAGACTGCATGTTTCTATGCTACTTGCAAGCCTCAACACCGTACTATAGTTGCATGTCTTACTACCATTTTGGTTGCCACAACATTGTTCTATAGGCCATGCTTGTTAGTGCTAGTTTGCTCAGTTTTGTGCCTAGTGTTATCCTTGTTATGTATAATGGAACTTGCTATAGACTTGCATTCTCATAATTAGATAACTTCCTTCTAATTAGCTGTTGTGCAGAGTTTTCAACACTATTGACCTTTAATTTCTTAATAGGTTTTCTCATGAATACTTTCTGCTTGTCATAAACAGACTTACAAATCTTAGTTATGTTTTGCCCTACATGCTTATGTTAAGATTTTCTTGCGAAGTTTACTGTTGGTATTTGCCTCTCGAGTATGTCATTGCTACTTGTTAATTCATGACCCTGCTTACTTTTAACTCTTATGCTTAACTCCTTTTTTTTTGTGGATTCTTGTATGCTAGATTCCTGCAATAAAATCATGTGTATCCCAAGAAACCTGTTACCTGGAACTTGTTTGCTAATCTGAAAACCCCTGTATATTTCCAATCTATGTATTTTGCATACTCTTTACATCTTATATGTGCTTATGTGATGTTCAAGTGTGTGTCTTAATCCTGGGACGTTTAGAATTCTTGTATTTGTTAGTTGTGGTATTAGGGTCCAAATGAGCGTATGCTCCACCTTAGAATTTGAGTTATCTTAAATGCTTTGGGTTTGCATGAATTGACATTCGTGTCTTAATTTTGTGTAACTGGTAATGGATGGGCAAGAGAATCGTTTTGTTGTTGGGCCTGGACTATTGAATCTGGTTCTTGGTACTGTGGTTTTGAGCACACTGTCTGTGCCTGGGATATGGGCCTGTCTGAATTTTAAAGCCATTTGAAGGCCCAAATGTATCGCTGGTTTATTTGACATTTATGATTCGACATGTTTTTATTCCATTTGGGCTGTAATAATTTGTAAAATGAATTATGGGAGAGTTAATGAAAGTGGGGGCTGGAAAATCCCAATGCTCGCGTGAACAGGTAGAAAGGAAGCATATGGTTTAATTGCCTTGTTTGATATTTGCTTTGACATGCTTTGATTCAACACACTAATAGAAATCATGTCTATAGGAATCACACACACTTCACTTAATTTTCCTGATACTGGTGCCTTATTCAAAGCATGTTAGCTTAGGTAATTGCCATACTTGTTTCCATATCTACTACTGAACGCCTTAGACAACATGTTTATAGGAATCAAATTCTTCACTTAACTAATAGACAACATGCCTATAGGATACAATAATACACACCCTTGGTATTGTCATCTATTTAACATAACTATTGGGTCTAATTAATTCATCAAATACTCTTGTTGCTTTCATTATACTTCTCCACCTGATGATATGCCTATTAGGATAAAGTGATACAATCATGTCTAATCGTCAATTGTTAGAAATCCTGTCTATAGGATACGATTATACAACTAGAAAACCTGTCTATAGATCAAGCGCTATTATGAGCTTTCAAACAATTTTACTGCCTCATTGCAAACAATTTTGGGATCATTACTATGGGGTTTGTCATACCTATTATCTGCGAATTCATTAGTCAGAAACAACAATGTTTCTTGTACGATACTGGAATTCAAAATCACCTAGAGGCCATGCCTATAGGACTTAATGACTCTAAGTCTTAATTTTGAAATTGTCTACTGCCTAATATAAGAATCTGATCGTGTGCTTTTGTACTTATGTGTGGAGGTCAACTTGAGCCTTTCGTTGAAATTGTGTGCATTCCTATATGTATTGAATGTCACCTAGTTTTATCATTTTGAGAAACCTAAGTGAAGTCAGTCCACCTAATTGTAGGTCCAAATCCTCCTGGACCATAGGCACGGGATGGGTAGTGCACGCATTGGGTGCATTTTAGAATTGAATTAGAGTGCCTTTAAGTAATAACTTCAACATAGTAATCAAGTAGCATAAGATGATAGTCTGTGCCGTTGAATAATATGATCAACCCTGCCCTCAGGAAGTTGCGAAGTATTATTTATGTTGCACAGGGTGATACTTTAGGCTAAAAAACTTAGGACCCCTATATCCTATTATATACTGGTTGTTCACACTTAGTCATAGATCCATGCAATTATACTCTTTGTGATTGTTTAAGAATCGTATCAATTATTCATATAGTTAATTCTTATGTTAGAATAGTGTTTTCAACTTTCACATTTTTCTTTTATCACCTAGCATAATTATCTAGTCCACATAGTTTAAACTTTGGCCGGGACCCATAGTTGTGGACCTCGAAGAGAGCCTAACACCTTCTCTTTGAGAAAATTTGAGCCCTTACCCGATCTTTGGTGGCATTGAATAGTCAAACAAAGTTATTTGCAAATAGGTTCCCTAACGCACCTTAAAAATCGTTAGGTGGCGACTCTTCTCTTTTAATACCCATTTAAAGGAGATGTCACATGTCGAAACCTGCTTTCGCGAGAAAATCGGGCGCGACAACATGGCGACTCTACTGGAGATATAATTGGGCTCGTACCATAATGAATTTGACTTATGTGGATTATTTCCCTTTTTTCCTTTATTTGTCTAAGTTGCTATGACATGCACATCCCTTCCCTATTTTCCTTTTATTTGTCTAAATTGCTATCACATGCACATCCCTTCCCTTATTTTCCTTTATTGATATGACATGTGGGCTCCTGTTGGCGTGCTATAAAATGGAATTTGGGTGATAGGCCAATGCTAAGTATTCCATGTCGTTGGATAGTAGGTTCGAGGGCAAGGAAGGAGGTTATTATTTTGAAGCCTGCGAGCTAGTAATTCCTCTCCTCGAGAAAATTGGCATACCTTTTGATCTCCGTTCGGATAAGGGAAAACTCTAGAGATTGCTTCGAAATAAGATCCTTGCGTTGACCCTTTCCTGAACCAGAACCGGGGGAGGATGAGAGGAAAAGGGGATCAAAATGTCCCATCAATAAAGTGAGGGCTTTCCATTCTTCCTCCCCCCCCCCTCACTCCCCCTTTTTCAATAAATAAGCCCCGCGGGCCCCTCTCTGATAAGGAAGGAAACGAAATAATCTCAATTTTACGACAAATCCGGTCCGATGGCTGTTCTCCACTAACCACAAGGATATAGGGACTCTTTATTTCATCTTCGGTGCCATTGCTGGAGTGATGGGCACATGCTTCTCAGTACTGATTCGTATGGAATTAGCACGACCCGGCGATCAAATTCTTGGTGGGAATCATCAACTTTATAATGTTTTAATAACGGCTCACGCTTTTTTAATGATCTTTTTTATGGTTATGCCGGCGATGATAGGTGGATCTGGTAATTGGTCTGTTCCGATTCTGATAGGTGCGCCTGACATGGCATTNCCCCCCCCCCTCACTCCCCCTTTTTCAATAACCCCGTGTCTCTCCCGCTTCTTTCATCTTGTCTAAAACTACTATATCATGACTCTCCGATCTCTATTTCCCTATTTGCTTCATTACGTTCTCGCACATTTTCATGAGTTAAACTGACTTCTTTCTTTTGTCTTTCTTTTCTTTTGTCTTCTTTTTCATCTTTACCGTGTTATTTACTGTTTTTTGCACGTTTATCATGCAAATACTTGGCAATGTGTTACTATTTCTGCATAAAACATGCTCCATATCATACTCCACTTGTGCTCATTATCAACATAGCGCTTGATAAGTGTCCGCTCTTTCCTGAAATCACCCTTTTAAATTAGAAAGGCTTATTTGCGGTAGACTAGTCGATCAACGGTGCAGTCAACGGTCCCGTGCCTTTCCTTCTCAAGTTTTTCACTTGGGAGTACCATTCTAGAACCTTCTAGAAACCCCACTCTAATTTGAAATGTACATGCATCATGCTAAACCTAGTATGGTTGAGGCGTCAATGACATAACAACCTGCTTAGATAAAACTTGTCCAAAGTCTGATGGGATTTCCATAATCCCAAAGGACACTATCATATTATGTGCATTACTTGGAGAAAATGTGCCAACATGTTGATCATTATTGCGTAAGTAGTCAAATCTGGAGGGGGAAAGGCTAACCTTTGTTTGTTTGCAGAAAATAAAGCATGAAATCCCCAGGTTTGGTATGGTCCAAATATCCTGCCTTTGCTAATTGACTGGTGGAAAGATCTTGCACCTTGTGATAAAAATCATGTGAGGAAAGTACTTGGTGACCTGCCATCTTTGCTGAACATTCGACAAAATAGGGAACTGATCAGTCCGCTACCATATTCTGGGATGAGAAAAGAACTGTTTTTAGATTTGGCAATACAGAAATGACTCCTCTCCTAGAAGAAATAGGGGTTTTCACCAAATTACCATGGGATAGTCCGGGATTACTAGTGCCATAAAATCGCACTCCCTGCGGTTTTCTAAAAATGTTGGGTTCTAAGAAGAATGATGAACTGCTCTGTCTAAAGAAATCATACATCCCAATTGAGTTTCTCTACGAGCGTTATGGGCATAGAAAATCATATCGCCTTTATCATGACGAACTAGTCATTACCTCTTTGGGATGGGTGCACCATCGGGTTTATGTTTTCATTGTCTGCTTCTTGGGATTGTTGATCTTTAAGATGCAAGGAGGAAGGATTTATACTCACTTAGACATGGTCTCCAGGACCTTAATGGATGGCATCGAAGGACATACTTACATTATCATCCCCATGACCTTAGCTGAGATGTGCCGTGCTCTGGATCGATGCAAGCATGGGTTCAGATACTTTGGCTGTCAGAACACTTTCAGAGGGGAGAGTATCCTCAAGAGCTTCTACGAAGGCCACTGAATGACTATTGTATATGGAAAACTCGAGGGAGACCAATTTTCAGGCTTCTATGACAGTTCGACCCTCGACCTTGACTGTATCGGAGCAGCAGCCAAAGTTTAACCCCGAGGTGCACTCCTCGAGGAATCATTCCGAGGGGTCGATATACCTCGAGGCGGAGTGATATTCGAAGACCATCATGATAAGGCGGGAGACTCCCAAGAGGCACGTGATTAAAGCTCACAAAGTACATAAATTAGTACAAGCCCGTACTGTGGCATTAAATGGATGTACCAGCCATCTCTCTTTGCATTAATTACACATGTACTATGTTGGGAATCCCCCTCATATAAAAATGGGACCGTTGCCACTTTGTAACATACATGATATTGAATACAAGAACAAGAACATCCTCTGCTCTCTAACCAAAACATTCTCTACAATTGCTCCATTGATTTATTGCTTCTCATTTATTGTGTTCTTGAGTTATTCTTCATTTATTACTTGTTATTGATCATAAATAGGCCATTCTTAAGGCCTTCAACACTGTTATACCGTTATCGATAGACCCTTGTCAAGCTTCTAAAGCTCGACCTCGAGGCCCTTCCGACCACCCTCGAGACCGGTCTCTCCGTTACCCGATTTGCGTAATCTCGTTTCTTTTTACTCTTATTTCATATTCTCACTTCACACTCAATATCTACTGCCTAAACAAACGGTATTAAAATAGATCACGTATTTTTAGAACCACATAATCAAATATAAATTATAATTACCGTTTTCAAGGTAAACAGTTTGTCGCCCACCGTGGGGCTAAAAATAATAGTGATTGTTTTAGTGCTGGTTTTCTAAAAACACAAGTTATTCTTCACACTTTTTCTTGCCCAAGAATCTTCAGTTTTAGGTCAGAAAATGTCTAACCCAGTAAATGCACATGAAAACAATGGCCCTGAGGATCACGGACCGCAAGAACCCGTGTGCTCAAACGGGCCAAGGTGCCCACCATCACGAAAGAACGAACTCAAAATTGTATACCTAAAGGAACTGTTGTGTTCAGAGAAGAAGATGTAGACGCCTTGTCCCAACCACATAACGATGCGTTGATAATTTCTTTTCTCTTGAATTGCGTTCAAATTAAGCGTGTGCTCTTGGATCCAGGTAGCTCGGCCAATATAATCAGATTTGGGGTAGTGGAGCAGCTCGAGCTGCTCGACTAAATCGTACCCGATTCTAGAGCCCTCAGTGGGTTTAACATGGCGAGCGAAGAGACAAAGGGGGAAATCATCTTCCAAGTCAATGTTTTCGGTACAGTTCGGGGCACCAAGTTTCATGTCATCGAGGGAGACACGAGATACAACGCCCTGCTTGGAAGGCCATGGATATACGACATCAGGGCTGTACCGTTTACTTTCCACCAGATGTTGAAATTTTCGACTACAAAGGGCATAAAAATGGTGTATGGCGAGCAACACGCGGCAAAGGAAATGTCCGCAGTGCACGGTGTGGTGCCAGAGCCCATATACTCCACCTCGGAGGGGTCTTGATATAAACGGGTCCTCGAGGATGATGGTGAATACTTCCTCACTCCTCGAACCTTCGTTGCCCCCGAAGAATCGGATGCAACAAAATCAATGGTCGAAGAACTGGAGCAAGCTGTTCTGATGAAACACCTACCAGATTAAAAGGTATACCTGGGAACGGGATTAACCCCCGAGCTCAGGAAAGAACTCATTCAATTTCTTATTGAAAACATTGATTGCTTTGCTTGGTCCCACTTTGACATGCCAGGGATCTCCCCGGGAATAATCACCCATCGACTAAGCGTCGACCCCAGGTTCAAAACGATGAAGCAAAAAAGGAGGCCTCAGTCCGAGGTAAAGCATGCGTTCGTCAAAGACGAGGTAACAAAACTCCTCAAAATAGGATCCACTAGGGAAGTAAAATATCCCGATTGGTTGGCCAATGTAGTAGTGGTCCCCAAAAAAGGGAACAAGTTAAGAATGTGCGTAGATTATAAGGACTTAAATAAAGCATGTCCTAAAGATTCATTCCCGCTGCCCAACATCGATCGATTGATTGATTCCACGGCTGGCCACGAGATTCTCACCTTTCTCGATGCCTACTTCGGGTATAATCAAATTCAAAATGAACCCCGAGGATAGGGAAAAGACTTCGTTCATCACGAAATATGGCACATACTGCTACAATGTAATGCCCTTCGGGCTAAAAAACCGCAGGGGCCACATACCAACGCCTAGTTAATAGGATGTTCGAACATCAAATAGGCAAATCCATGGAAGTTTACATTGATGACATGCTAGTTAAGTCTCTGCGCGGAGAAGAACATTTGACTCATATGGAGGAAACTTTTGACGTTTTTAGAAGTTACAACATGAAGCTCAACCCCAAAAAATGCGCCTTCGGCGTAGGTTCATGCAAATTTTTAGGCTTCATGGTATCAAGCATGGGAATTGAAATCAACCCCGACAAAATCAAGGCCATCAAAGAAATCACGATGGTGAACAACGTAAAGGCCGTACAGCGGTTGATCGGACGGATAGCGGCGTTAGGCCGATTCATCTCAAGGTCATTAGATCTGAGCCATCACTTTTTCTCCCTAATCAAAAATAAAAACAACTTTGAGTGGACTCCGTAGTGCCAATGCGCCTTGGAGGAATTGAAACGGCATCTCTCAGGCCGCCTTTTTGATACGCTCAAATTACACCTTAAAATGGTGTAAAGTGGTCGAAGTCAAATATAATAACCCAACAAGGTTGGGGTCGAATCCCACAGGGAAAAGGTGTGAAAAGATTACTTTGGTAGTGCGAATCTCAACTTAAATCGTATCTCTATTTCGTTAATGTAACAAGAATATGGGAATTGATTTTTGTAATAATTTAATTGCAATAGTGACAAGTATGATTAATTAGAGTTGTAATTTAGGTGATTAACTAAACCATGGTTGTGTCCCCTTCAATGAAGTGTAATGCTAATGGGTATTAATATGATATATTTCTAATGGAAGGTTCTTTAGATATGCAAATGATTTCTAAATGACCACCCAATATTTCCCAATAATAGGGTAGTATTTCCTCTTTATGATTTTCCCAAATATAAAAGAGTTATAATGAAGAGTAATCAATTAATGCCAAATAAAACCCACTTATTCCTAAGCGATTTTATTAAACAAGGTTTAAAGCCTTGAGTCTTTGATATTTACTCCTACCAATCCTAACTCACTTTTCCAAGCTAAGAAAGAATTAATGGCACTTGTCAAAATGAGAAGTAAATATATACCAATCAACCATTATATATATATTCAATGTTAAATACCCAATAACATAACACCCATTTAGGGTCCACAACCTTAGTATTTAAGACTAGCTACTCATGCTTAAAGACAAAAAGATGAAAGTATTTAATGTCATCAAGCTTACAAAAATGGAGGAATCTTCACTTCTAAAGGTTCCAAAAGAGAGGAATATTCAAAGTGTGTATTGTAGCTCTAAAACCAGACAAGGCTGACCCACAAAACCACAATAAATCTATTTATAGTGGGCTCAAGCTCGGGGGTAAAAAAACGGACAAAATTGCCCTTCCAGGTCTACTATGCGACCGCATTCCTATCCCATAACAAGAATGCGGTTCGCATTCTTCACGAAACCATCACATATGAAAACCCTAGGTTCCAGGTGCGTCGCCGCATAGTTGATGTGCGATTCGCATTTTTGATTTGCGATCACAGAGTTGCATCGCTTTTCTGAGCTTGGCTCCTGGCATTGGAGATTTGCGGTCCATTCTGCGTCTCGCAAACTAGTTATGCGATCGCATAATGGAACGCATTTTTGCTCTGAAATTTTGCCAAACATTCTGTTGAACTGTGCTGATCCATTTGTGCATTCTGCGATGCATAGCCGATATGCGGTCTCCACTTATTGAATATGCGACCGCATTTTGCTCTTTTCCTCACTTTTTCAGCTTTTTGATCTCTTTTCCATGTTCTTGAGTGTTAAAGCCTCATGCACTGCAAAACATCAAAATTCCATAAGTATAAAAGGTAAGTGCTCTTAAAAACAAGCTATAATCTAAAAATTTGGTATTAAATGTGCCAAAATTCTTCGGCACGTCAACACCCCCAACTTAAACTCTTACTTGTCCTCAAGCAACTAAAACGACTCTATCCTAACTTAGACTACAACTACAAGACCGGAAAAAATAATGACCAAGGACGGTGTTAATTTCTAGTACCACAAGCATGCATTTTCATTTATTTACCCTTCATGAACAGTCACTGCTATTTACAAGGAAGCTAATCAATTAGTGAACTTTAAGCCTCGACCAATTTGACAAAATGTTCTCAGCTGAGTGCACTTGCATCTGACTTCAAGAACTCAACTACTGTCAAACCTGACAGTTCTTGTGCCCTTACCAGAAATAAGGTCCCAACTCACAATATTTACAATGACATCAAAAAGGGACATATTTACAAAGAAACTCACTCTCACAAAGAGTTTTAAGTGTTACAACACATCATACCATAGGCTTGCCCTTATTCTCATTCGTTGCTTATTTAAGAATATTCGGTTGGAGATCCCATAAGGACTTTTTAAGCTTGTAATGTAAGCTTAGGGAAGGGTTGGATAATCATTTGGGTACAAGTGACTACACCCTCCTTGAACACTACTCACATTTTTCTCTTTCAGTGCCCTTTGCTTCCTTTAAAACCCCATAGCCTCACTGGCATTTAGTTAGCAACATAGAACTACTTGAAATACCTCACTAAATATCTTCAAAGCTCCCATATTTATTTACATACACAACTTTTTTTTTCTTTTTCTCTCTATTTTATTTTATTTTTTTTCTTTTGGAGCTTGAATAATTTTTACGTGAATCTTTTAAGGTATGTATTATACACTCAATGTACAACCTTACCAATCTCCACTTTGACATCAAACCGCCAACTTAGGCTTTTTGCCTCATTCTCAATATTCAAGGAGGGACGGGTTCAAAAAAGGGAATTATTTTACAAAACGGGAAAGGTTTGTAATGAGGTGTCCAACAAAAGGCTAAAGGCTCAAATGGGTAACTAGTGATAATCATGAAAAAATTGGGTAGCTTGAAAGGCTTACTGGGTTTTCCAAAATCACAAAGAATGCCTATGTTCATTTCTCCAACTAAATGTACTTATTATTAGCATCGAAAAACCAACTGGGCAAGTTCTACAAGACATAAGTAAATACAAGAATTATTGATACAAAATCTAATACACACGTCACATGACTGTTTGGCTCAACATAGTTTTAGCTCACGAGTCAAGGCTTGAAAACTCGAAGCTTTCATCATATTTACATGTATAATTCTAAGTACACATAGGGTCAAAAAGCGAGCCTCAAGTTCACACAGTGGATTGCCTCCCCCCCTCCTTTTTTTTTATAACGGAAGGGTATAGGTTATTTACAAACACACATGCTTGAGACTAGACACTTACACCAAACCGGCCAATACGTTTCATCCTACTGCCATGGTTCTACTATTACACCTTGAAAAAGAACCTGGCGAAGCAAAACCAAGGGGAATTCATTGTTAATTACTACTGAAGACATGCATAGTATTATCTACTTGTTTTTTTTATATACACACATATAGCATATATACGAGGACAATACAAGTTAACGTTCAACAACATAAGTATGTACAAGAGTTTACCGATAAACTTGAAAGATCACATATAATCACAAAGGGAAAACAAGTACAAACGCTTGAGGAATGCACAAATTGCCACAAAAGCTACGCATACAAGGCTACCCTTCCACCCCCAACTAAAAAACATGCATTGTCCCCAATGCATAAGAAATGTAAAATAGAGTCAGGGGCTACCTGGGGCGCACTAAGCACTATGGGAGTCAGTAGCCTGCGGGGTGTCAGAGGGGTCAATGATTGCCAGTGGAACTGGGTCTGCCAAAGTCCCAGCTGGAGGTATTACTGCTACCGATGGTGGAGGAGCTGCTGAAAACTCAGCTGGAGGGATGACTGCTGCTATAGGTGGAGAGGTCTCCAAGTGTCCAGAAGCTGAAGAAGGGGTCTGAGAGCTGCTGGCCCCGCCTGCCGATGGCGGAATGGCTGAGGATGTGACTGGAGCAGCTCTGTCAGCTAAGGATCTCTGTATCGCAATCCGCATCTGAGCATCCTCTTCCTCCTCTGCAGCTGTGGTGACGGCAACCCCCTTGCCCTTCTCCCGAGGGCCCTCATCATCATCCGACCCTGAGTCAATAGCCTCCTCGTCAGTCTCCTCATCCTCGGACGCTGTAGAATGTCCGGAATCCTCCCCAGAAGGTATCTCACTTGGTGTAGAGGGAGGTGGAGGCTGCGAGGCTCCAACAGTCGGGGCTGTCATCAGTGTAGAGAAGTCAAGATCCAGCCCAGTCTCATAAGTGCCCGCTCCCTGCTCTCCTTCCTTGGGCAGGAAGGACGAGAAATTAAACTCCTAATTCTGCAGCTTGTGGAGCTAAGTCTTTAGAGTAGTCACATCAGCGCGGAGCGTTGGTAGGTCTCCAACCTCACCACGCTCTATTTTCTCAATACTAGCCTCGAGCCCCTTCAGGCGACCCTCGTAAGATATATGTTGCTGCTGTGAGGAAGTCATTGATGACTGAATAGGGGTCAGGGCCTTCCTGATAATTATGGGAAGGTCCTTCAGGAGCTTGTCTACCTTAGCATTGGTATGATGAGCTAGGAGACCAAGCTGTGAAAGAACTGACAGTGCAACAGGTGGCGGAGCACTGGCCCTAGGGGTAGGCTGTGGAGCAGCAGTGGATGCCTCTGCATTCTGAGGTGCCATAGGAGTCTGGGAGTCGGAGAGGTCTGCCTTAGTAGGAATCTGAATTTGAATATCTGGAGGAGTAGCAGCTACCTTTGGCACCGCATCACTAATGCGAGTGATGTCGATGTCTTTCTCCACTTGGCCTTTCTTGTCAGAATGTGGCATCAAAGGAACCTTTGCAACCCTGCAGAGGGATGTGATCAAGCATGGGAAGGGGAATGATGTCTGTTTTTGCCATGCCCGGACTCCTATCTCCCTGAAGATGATGTCACTCACATCAATCGTAATCCCGGTCATAATTCAAGCAATGAGAATAGCTTTCTCAATGCTTATTTCTGTCTCATTTCTTGTTGGGATCAAGCGTGAAGTGACGAAGCTGAGCCAGAATCTTCCTTCTCTTGTAAGATCCTCCTTGTAGATTTTATACTTAGGGTCAATCCAGGCTGGGGTCCCTCTGGCAATCACAAATGCAACCCAAGCACGTTCGCCGTCTTTGTTGGCTAATTTGGCAGTATACTATGCCGTGCTCGGGCACCCTGCTGAAAAGTAATGAGCATGGATGGCGGCCATGTGACATGGTACTTCCTTCCCCCGAACCAAAACCTGTTCACTGAATATCTTGTTGCGTTTGTGGTGAGCATTCCTGGAGGCCCCGTAGGACGCATAAAATTCCTTCACGATTGTTTCATTATACTCCCCGAGCAGCTCTGTGAAGCACTCCCACTTTCTAGCCTTGATGTTTGCTGGAATGTGCGGATATTGGTCTTGGAGGCCATTGAGACTCAACTGCTTCTCTGCTAGTATCTTCCGCTTTTCAAGCCCCGCTTTATACAGAGATCTGGAGTTAGGGAGTGGGAACTTGTGCTGATCATCATCACCCCGTTTCCTTCTTGCCTCAGCCATTAGATTAATCTCCGGCAAAGTTTCTTCCTCATTAGACTGGGAAGAATGTTCATCAATAGATAGTGGAGGTGCTTGACGTGAACGTTTTGCCGGAGTGAGGAGGCCCTTTTACTGGCTGAAGGTATATATTTGTGAGGCATATCTGCAAAGAAAAGATGTGTGAGTGGTGTAGCAGACATAAGCAAAATTTTAACTGGAAAAATCCACTATGCGACAGGTTATGCGATCGCATAACCACTATGCGGACCGCAAACCTGTCGCAAAGTTGCTGACTGCTTGAAAGAATCAACAATGCGATGACATATGCGATCACATATCCATTATGCGGTTCGCATAGTCATCGCAAAATTAAACACAAAAATAGTGATACCACTATGCGATCGCATAACCTACCGCAAAGGTGAGTTTACGATCGCAGAGCTGTCGCAGACAATGAGTTGAACTGACGCTTACACTGTGCAGGTCTATGACGACTCTGCAGACCGCATATCAACTATGCGATCGCAGAGCTGTCGCATGGTGGTCTCCCCCTCACTTGACTTAGGGTTTAGAATGCGACTGAGAATGCGGTCGCACAACGAGTATGCGGACCGCAAAACTCATCGTCCTCAGAGCTTTACACAACCCATCAATGGCTATTCGACTTTTACTACCTACCAAGCCCCTTCCTTTTACAAGCAGACACACACCCAGAGATAACAGGGAACCTAATCGTGCAAAACCAAAAGGATCAACCAATTTCACAGAAATTAATCCTAGACTAAAAAAAGAAATTTGTTTTACCAGGGATTGAGATGAGAAGAGAGAAACGTACCAGATGAGGATGATAAGAAACAAGATGATACTCCACAGATGTGGTTTTGTGCTATGCCGTTTCTCTTTTGTTTGCCGTGCGTCCCCTCTTTATTTTTTTATTTTTTGTTTGTTTGTTTTGGTGTTATTTGTGTTAGTGAGAATGAAAGGTGAGTGAGAGTGTAGGGGATTAGAAATGCGAAAAGGGTAGGGCACTTACCTGGTCGATCTGCAATGGAAAATTGGCCGCATAGCTCAATATGCAACCGCATACTGGTTATGCGGAGGTGTATTCATAGGCTTATCCATGGTTCACAATGCGATGCACTATGCGATCGCATAACGGAAATGCGGTTCACATAGTGCATGTTGGCATCACATTTCATCCATCCGAGAATGCCAAACTCACTGCCCAGGTCTGCAATAAGAATGCAGTCTGCATAGTGCAAATGTGATCGCATTTGTGTCGCAAACTGAGCAAAATTTTGTTTTATTTTTTATTTTTTTAATTTAAATTGCTCAAAGAACCCTATTTACTCAAAAAACAAAATTAAAAGAGACAAGAGTGTTACCACACATGGGTTGCCTCCCATGAAGCGCTTGATTTAACGTCGCGACACGACGAAGTTGGAATTCTTTTGAATTCACTCATCGATAGGGCAAAGACTATCCTTGAGAGCCAATTGCTCTACCACATGCCTCTCTCCATCTGTGCCCAGGTAGTGTTTGATGCGTTTGCCATTTACTTTGAAAGTGTGAAGCCTGTCCTCAGTTGCTAATTCCACAACGCCAAATGGGGACACATATACCACTTTGAAAGGACCAGACCATTTTGATTTGAGCTTGCCCGGAAACAATTTGAGTCTTGAGTTAAAAAGAAACACCAAGTCCCCGGACTTGAACTCCCGCTTCAAAATCTTCTTGTCATGGACAAATTTCATTTTTTCCTTATACACAACTGCACTTTCATAAGCATGGAAACGGAATTTCTCCATTTCGTTGAGTTGAGTTAGCCTCAAGTTTGCAGTTTCAGTCCAGTCCAAATTCAACTTCTTCAGAGCCCACATGGCCTTGTGCTCCCGTTCCACAGGTAGATGACAAGCCTTACCAAACACTAACCAGTAGGGAGAAGTACCAATGGGAGTTTTGTACGCCGTGCGGTATGCCCACAATGCGTCATCCAGCTTCCTTGACCAGTCGGTCCTATTTGCATTCAATGTCTTTGCTAGAATGTTCTTGATTTCCCGATTGGAGACTTCTACCTGTCCACTTGATTGGGGATGATAAGGAATGGCTAGCTTGTGCTTGACACCGTATTTCTCTAGCAGCCCAGTGAAAGCTTTGTTGCATAAATGAGAACCACCATCGCTAAGAATGGCTCTAGGAGTGCAAAACCTCGTGAATATGTTCTTTTTTAAAAATGCAGTCACACTTCTTGCCTCATTGTTTGGAAAGGCAATATCTTCAACCCATTTGGACACGTAGTCCACAGCTACCAAAATGTACTTCATACCACAGGAACTCACAAAGGGCCCCATAAAGTCAATGCCCCACACATCAAAAATTTCAACCTCTATCACGAAGTTCATAGGCATTTCATGTCTCTTGGAGATTGATCCCTGTCTCTAGCATTGGTCACAAGATTTGACCATTTGGTTGGCATCATGATAGAGGGACGACCAATAATAACCACATTCAAGCACTTTTGCCGCCGTCCGATTTCCTCCGTGATGACCATTCACCGGTGAGTCATGGCACGCTTTCAGAATTTGCATCATTTCTTCCTCTGGAACACACCTTCTAATAATGTTGTCCACACAGATCCGAAACAAGAATGGCTCCTCCCAATAATATTGCCGACACTCTCTTAAGAACTTATTTTGGTATGCTTCGAAATCATCCTGGATTAGGTAACTAACCAAGTAGTTGGCAATGTCGGCGTACCAAGGAGTGGTTGAAGAAGATAATGCCAAGATATGCTCATCAGGAAAGGTATCATTGATATCAAGATCATCCTTTGGTCGCCCGTCTTCTTCAAGTCTAGGGAGATGGTCCGCCACTTGGTTCTCGGTGCCCTTTCGGTCCTTTACTTCAAAATCAAATTCTTGTAACAAGAGGATCCACCGGATTAGTCTTGGCTTGGCATCTTTATTTTCCATGAGGTATCTAAGAGCGGCATGGTCAGTGTAGACCACCACCTTAGATCCCAACAAATAAGCTCGGAACTTCTCAAAAGCATACACAATCGCAAGAAGCTCTTGCTCTATCACCGTATAGTTCATTTGTGCACCATTGAGTGTCTTTCTTGCATAATAAATCGGATGAAAAACCTCGCTATGCCGTTGACCCAAGACTGCTCCAATTGCTACACCACTGGCGTCACACACGAGCTCGAATGGAAGAGACCAATCTGGTGTGACAATAATAGGTGTCATGGTGAGCTTCACTTTGAGCTCCTCAAATGCATTGAGGCACTTGTCATCAAACACAAACTTGGCGTCTTTCTCAAGGAGCTTGCACATAGGATTTGCAATTTTAGAGAAGTCCTTGATAAAACGCCGATAGAATCCGGCGTGCCCTAGAAAGCTTCAAATACCCTTTACCGTTGTTGGTGGAGGAAGTTTTGAGATGATTTCAATCTTTTCCCGATCAACTTCAATTCCATGTTTTGATATCTTGTGCCCCAAGACAATTCCTTCGTCCACCATGAAGTGGCATTTTCTCCAATTAAGCACGAGGTTGCACTCCTCACATCTCTTGAGCACTTGTCTAAGGTTATCAAGACAATGATCAACAGAGTCACCGGCCACCGAAAAATCATCCATGAAGACCTCTAGGAAATCTTCCACCATGTCAGAGAAGATCGACATCATGCATTGTTGAAAGGTAGCCGGAGCGTTGCACAAACCAAACGGCATCCGGCTAAAGGCAAAAGTTCCATACGTGCAAGTGAATGTGGTCTTCTCTTGGTGCTCCAAGGCTATATTGATTTTATTGTAACCGGAATACTATTCGAGGAATCAATAGAAGGATCTTCCCGCTAGCCGATCAAGCATTTGATCAATAAAAGGCATAGGGAAATGATCCTTGCACGTGGCATTGTTGAGCTTCTGATAATCCATGCATACTCTCCATCCAGTGACCGTCCATGTGGGGATAAGCTCATTCTTTTCATTGTGAATCACCGTTATGCCCCCCTTCTTTGGTACACATTGTACCGGACTCACCCATGGACTATCCGCAATGGGGTAGACAACCCCGACATCCAACCATTTGATAATTTCTTTCTTGACCACTTCCTGCATTGAAGGATTTAACCTTCTTTGATGTTCCACACTTGGCTTGTTCCCTTCTTCTAATTGAATTTTGTGCTCACATATCCCGGTGGGGATTCCTCAGATGTCCGCAGTTGTCCATCCAAGTGCTTATTGGTGCTCCCACAAGACATTCAACAATTCATCAACCTGCACATCATTCAACAACTACGAAATGATTACCGGTAAAGTGTTATTAGAACCGAGAAATTTGTACCTCAAGTGTGATGGAAGTGGTTTGAGCTAAAGTTGTGGTGGCTCAATGATTGAAGGTTTTGCGGGAGGAGTAGCTTGGTTCTCTAAGTCAAGAGAGAGCTTCTTTGGTGCATATGTATAGGACCCACGTCCTTCCAATGCGCTCACTATTTCAACATACCCCTCGATGTCTTCACCATCAAAGTTCACCAAGATTGCCGCCACAGCCTCTCCGAGGAATTCTTCTTCCATATTCATCTCAATAGCATCTCCAACCTCATCAACCACATCAATGACCGAGATTCCTTCATATGCACTTGGCAATTTCATACCCTTGCTAGCTTGGAAGGTGACTTCCTCATCATTCACTCGGAACTTGATTTCATGTCGTTCCGAGTCCATTAAAGCTCTTCCCGTGTCAAGGAATGGTCTTCCTAAGATGATAGGAATCTCCTTGTCTACCGCGCAATCCATAATGACAAATTAGACCGGGAAAAGGAACTTCCCCACCTTTACCAAGACATCATCAACAATGCCCACATGTTTCTTAATTGATCGGTCGGCCATTTGCAATCTCATGCTAGTGGTCGTGGCAACCCCAATCCCACTTTCTTGTTGATAGCAAGAGGCATCAAATTTATGCTAGCCCCGTTATCACAAAGTTCTCTAGCAAAGTCTCTCACCCCGATGGTACATGGGATAGTGAATGCTCTCGGGTCTCCTTTTTTTCCAACGGTGGTTGTAGCAATTATCGAACTTACCCGATGAGTCAAGTTCACCACTTCATTCTTTTTAGTTCTCTTCTTGGTCATGAACTCTTTCAAGTATTTGGAAAACCCTGACATTTCTTGAAAAGCCTCCAAAAAGGGGATGTTTACCGATAATTGTTCAAGATGTCATAGAACTTTTCAAACTTGCCATCGTCCACGCTTCGTGCAAGCCTTTGAGGGAATGGAAGAGTAGGTCGAGGAATTGGTGGGGAGATTTTGGAGTCGCCTGCACTTTTTCCTTAACCTCTCCATGCTTTGCTTCTTGGATTTTTACCTCTTGGGAGGCCTTCTCAATTTCAATAACAACCGGCAACTCAACTTCTGCTTCCACTTCTTGATCAAGATTTTCTACATAAACCACTTGTTTGCTTTCATCTTGAAGCACCTTACTGCTTCTAGTGGTGATGGCTATGCAATGAGAAGATGGTTCGCTTGCACCACCTTTTGGGTTGACAATAGTGTAACTCGGAAGAATACCCTTTAGCTTGGGATTTTGTTCTCGTGAAAAATCTCTCATTTGCATCTCGAGTTTTTGAATGGAGGCGGTGTTTGATCGCACTACCTCAGACATGTTCTTCATTATTGCATCACTTCGCTCTTGATTTTGCAAGATTCTCTCTAGCATCTCTTCCATTTTGGACTCATTCGACGGCCTCTCCTTGTAGTGTGAGGAGTTGGAATATTGCTCTCTTGGTGGAACATAAGGATTGGAACTTCTATTGGCATAATTGTTGTTGTTGTTCCAAGATCCTTGACCACCTTGATCATTTCACCAATTTTGTTGGCCTTGCCCTTGCGGGTTTGGCCTCCAATTGTTTTGTTGGAAGAAACCACCTTGAGAATTTTGGGCATAATTGGCTTCCTCAAAATCTTGACTTCCCATTCATTGCATATCTTCCACCATATTTACCTTTTTTGTTTGACTCTCAGTGAACATCTTTGTCAACACATCAATGTTGGTAGCAAGACTGGAAATCAATTGGTCTCTCTCTTGATTGTCTTTAATCATGTTGGTAAGAGAGGGAGTACCATAGGAAATTCCACTGCTAGCATCTTCCGAGTTCCATGCTTGATTATTCTTTACCATTTTGTCTAGAATTTGAGTAATCCTTGCGAATGACTTTTCCATGAATGACCCATCTACAACATTTTTGGCAATGGACTGGGATGGTGGGTCCAAACCCATATAGAATTTCTCCATCAAAATTTGGTATGGGAACCCATGATTTGGTGATCTCACTAGGTATAACTTGAAATGGTCCTATGCCTCGTATAAGTACTCCCCTGGAAATTGCTTGAAGAAAAATATTTTATCTCTGAGCTCTGACTTTTTTCTATCTGGGAACCACTTTGCTAAAAAGGCTCGGACAAGATCAGGCCATGATGTGATAGATTGAGGATGTAAGTTTTGAAGCCATTTTTCGCTTCTCCCGCCAACGAGTACTTGAACACCCGCAACCTCAAAGCATCATCTGTCACATTAGTTTGTTTGTGCATGGCGCATACACCCAAGAATTCCTTAGTTGTTGTGTTGGATCATCATCCGTTGATTTATGGAATAATCCTTCCGCTTTTAGCATTAGAATCATCCCATGATCCACTTTGAATGTAGAGGCACCAACCATCGGAGGGAGGATAACATTGGTGTCATCAAGGTATTCTTCGATGTCGGCGAAAGGGTTCTCCTCTTCATCGTAATCAACATTGGCCATTGTCACCTAGTACACAAACAAAACGACCAACGTCTGATGGAATAGAAAAAGATATAAAGTAAAGTACACACTATTTAGTAATTTCAATACCGTATTCCTTAGCAGCGACGCCAAAATTTGATACGCTCAAATTACACCTTAAAATGGTGTAAAGCGGTCGAAGTCAAATATAATAACCCAACAAGGTTGGGGTCGAATCCCACAGGGAATAGGTGTGAAAAGATTACTTTGGTAGTGCGAATCTCAACTTAAATCGTATCTCTATTCCGTTAATGTAACAAGAATATGGGAATTGATTTTTGTAATAATTTAATTGCAATAGTGACAAGTATGATTAATTAGAGTTGTAATTTAGGTGATTAACTAAACCAAGGTTGTGTCCCCTTCAATGAAGTGTAATGCTAATGGGTATTAATATGATATATTTCTAATGGAAGGTTCTTTAGATATGCAAATGATTTCTAAATGATCACCCAATATTTCCCAATAATAGGGTAGTATTTCCTCTTTATGATTTTTCCAAATTTAAAAGAGTTACAATGAAGAGTAATCAATTAATTTCAAATAAAACCGACTTATTCCTAAGCGATTTTATTAAACAAGGTTTAAAGCCTTGAGTCTTTGATATTTACCCCTACCAATCCTAACTCACTTTTCCAAGCTAAGAAAGAATTAATGCCACTTGTCAATGTTTGCAACCACCAACAATAAATAAAAAATGAGAAGTAAATAAATATCAATCAACCATTATATATATATTCAATGTTAAATACCCAATAACATAACACCCATTTAGGGTCCCCAACCTTAGTATTTAAGACTAGCTACTCATGCTTAAAGACAAAAAGATGAAAGTATTTAATGTCATCAAGCTTACAAAAATGGAGGAATCTTCACTTCTAAAGGTTCCAAAAGAGAGGAATATTCAAAGTGTGTATTGTAGCTCTAAAACCAGACAAGGCTGACCCACAAAACCACAATAAATCTATTTATAGTGGGCTCAAGCTCGGGGTAAAAAATGAACAAAATTGCCCTTCCAGGTCTACCATGCGACCGCATTCCTGTCGCATAACAGGAATGCGGTTCGCATTCTTCACGAAACCATCGCATATGAAAACCCTAGGTTCCAGGTGCGTCGCCGAATAGTTGATGTGCAATTCGCATTTTTGATATGCGATCGCAGAGTTGCATCGCGTTTCTGAGCTTGGCTCCTGGCGTTGGGGATTCACGGTCCATTCTCCGTCTCGCAAACTAGTTATGCGATCGCATAATGGACCGCTTTTTTGTTCTGAAATTTTGCCAAACATTCTGTTAAACTGTGCGATCCATTTGTGCATTCTGCGGTCCGCATAGCCGATATGCGGTCTCCTGTTGTTCATTATGCGATCGCATTTTGCTGTTTTCCTCACTTTTTCAGCTTTTTGATCTCTTTTCCATGTTCTTAAGTGTTTAAGCCTCATGCACTGCAAAACATCAAAATTCCATAAGTATAAAAGGTAAGTGCTCTTAAAAACAAGCTATAATCTAAGCAATTTGGTATTAAATGTGCCGAAATTCTTCGGCACATCACTTTTCTCCACACCCCAAAGGAGGATGAAAGGCTATGCTTGTACTTAGTGTTTGAGGTAGCGGTAAGTGGCGTGCTGGTTCGAGATGAGAAAGGTACGCAATTCCCTGTCTACTATATAAGACAAACCGTGGGGGATGCTGAAACCAGGTATCCACACTTAAAAAAATTGGCTCTTGCATTAATAAGTGCTTCTCGAAAATTGAAGCCTTATTTTCAATGTCACCATATATGTGTTTTAACAACATATCCTCTTTGAAATATATTTCATAAACCTGAATTGTCAGCCCGACTGGAAAAATGGGCCATCGAGCTCAGGGGGTACGATATCGAATATCAGCCCCAAACGGCTATCAAGTCCCAAATTTTGGCGGACTTCGTGGTCGAGTTTACGCCCACCCTTGTGCCCGAGGTAGAAAAAGAACTTCTACTAAAAATGGCCGCATCATCGGGGGTATGGACCTTAGTCACCGACGGTGCCTCGAACGTGAAAGGATCTGGGCTCAGAATAGTTCTGAAGCCACCTACAGGTGGCGTGATTAGACAATCTATAAAAAACACAAAGTTGACTAACAACGATGCCGAGTCTGAGGCTATGATTGCAGGTCTCGAATTAGCCAAAGGCCTAGGAGCAGAAATCATCGAAGAAAAATGTGATTCCCTTCTGGTAGTAAATCAGGCAAATGGGAGCTTTGAGGTTTGAGAGGACAGGATGCAACGGCACCTAGACAAACTTCAAATCACTTTGTATTGTCTCAAATAATGGACTCTCATCCACGTACCTCAGGAGAAAAATAGCGAGGCCAATGCACTCGCAAACCTGGGATCATCCGTTGAAGAAGATGACATAATTCTCGGGGCTGTTGTTCAGCTATCCAAATCGGTGATAAAAAAAGTCCATGCCGAAATCAACTCCACCAGCCTGACATGGGATTGGAAAAAACAAGTATCGATTATTTGGTAAGTGGGAATCTACCCACGGACCCAAAATAATCAAGGGCCCTTCGGACCAGAGCATCCCGATTTTTACTCGACGAGAATGGAGGTCTATACATGAGAACCTTCGATGGGCCCCTATCAGTATGCTTGGGACCAGGAGACACTGATTACGTGCTCCGAGAAATCCACGAGGGCGCCTGCAGAAATCACTCCGGTGCTGATTCTTTAATTCGAAAGGTGATCAGAGCAGGTTACTACTGGGATAGCATGGAAAGGGAATTCAAAGAGTTCGTCCGAAAATGCGACAAATGTCAAAGATTTGCACCAATGATCCACCAACCCGGTGAACAGCTGCATTCAGTCTTATCACCATGGCCCCCTACCAACGGCACCAGGTAAAGCTAGATTTATTCTATTTATGACTGACTACTTCTCAAAATGGGTGGAAGCACAAGCCTACGAGAATATAAGAGAAAAAGAAGTCATCAACTTCATCTGGGATCACATCATGTGCCGATTCGGGATGCCCTTCCGAGATAACGTGCGATAACGGGAAGTAGTTCATCGGAGGCAAATTAACAAAATTTCTCGAGGATAACAAGATCAAAAGAATCCTATCAACACCCTACCACCTGTGTGCAAATGGTCAGGCCGAATCCACAAATAATGAGAAGTTATAGAATGAGAAGGGAAAATAGAGAGAAATGTTGCCCGAGGTGCTACGGGCATATCAGACAACCTCTAAATCAAGCACATGAGAGACATCGTTCTCTTTGGTATACGGGTCCGAGGCTTTGATACCGGTCGAGGTCGGAAAGCCAAGTGCCAGATTTCAACATGCCACCAAAGAATTAAACAATGAGGCCATGACTACGACCCTCGAACTATTAGACGAGAAGTGAGAAGCTTCGCTGGTCCGAATGGCTGCCCAAAAATAAAGAATCGAAAGATACTATAACCGAAGAACAAACCTCCAACATTTCGGAGTCGGGGACTTAGTCCTAAGGAAAGTCACCCTAAGCACTCAAAACTCTAATGAAGGGAATCTAGTCCCGAGCTAGGAAGGACCGTACCGCGTCCTCGGAGTAATCGACAAAGGGTCCTACAAGCTCGGCACTATGGAAGGCAAACAACTTCCAAACCATTGGAACATACCGATGCTCAAAGGCTATTATTTCTAAGGTACAATCCTATCCCTCTTTCCTTCACATTTTACACTAACCAAATGCGCAGGTGTGCGATTAAAAGGAATCAAAGAACCCCCCAGCTCGAAGGCCTTAGGTTTTAAAGAGTTGAGCTCTTTTTCCCTCACGTCAGATTTTATCCCAATGGGTTTTACCGGCGAGGTTTTTAACGAGGCAACATCCATATGCTACCTATCCCTCCGGGAATTCACCTCCTCGAAGAAACCAAAGGATGCTTGATCACGCTCAACTATGTCTTGTAGAAGACTAAGCGGGCGTTGCAAATATAATCCT